>WSXT02165188.1:0-23928 GCA_011762715.2 Neuroterus valhalla | reverse complement strand
TTTCGTAAGGGACTGAGGGTATAATTTGGAATATTTTGATCGGGACCCCCCCAAAAATATTTTCTAGATCCGTCCCTGGTTGAGATAATGCAAAAAAAGTATCAGTTTTATTTAGGGCTAGGTTGTAAAACAGCTGTGAGCTGTACCCCGCCCTTTGAGTTGTTTTTTGGATCTTCATAAAGCGAAGAATTTTGTTCTTTAACATTTTTTCCTATACCGTACAGTCTAGCTACAAAATGGATTTTTAAAAATTATTAATATTATTTTTGCCAATAAACCAAAAACCGCGCGTTTTATCAAAGAATCCCTATAAATACAAATTTTTAGATATCCTTTTTATTTAACAATTTTATTTTCCAGCATTTTTTTCCTATATCCTACAGTTTGTCAACAAAATAAATTTTTTTATTCCTGATATTTTTGTTAATAAAACATAAACAACGTGTTCTTTGAAAAACTTGTTAATTTTGATTAAATTATATTATTAATTATTCAATTTCGGAGTATATGAGATTATTCACTCAAAGAATTGATTTCTTTGGCGGTAAGAACCTAATTTTCATGAATCTCAATACTGCACTGGAAAAAATATTTATCCAGTTCAATGATATAAAAGCTTTCAATTGAAAAGTACGATATTTGAACTTAATAAATGATTAACATGTGGATCAAGTACCAAGGTTTCTTTGAATCAAAGAAATATTCAAAAAGCTTAAGGAGATATTATTGAATTTGAAGAAAAATTCATCTCCCATGGTGGAGTTGTTACTCTCAATTTGATAAAATAGTTCATTGGTCGAATACAGTAATTTGCTTACTTGAGTAATAATTTATTTACTTCAAAAAGAAATGTTTCTCTTGAAGGCTAGAGTGGAGTCTTTCAAATCAAAGAAATATTCAGAAAACTAAAAAAGGTATAATTTGAGTCGAAGAGATATGTATTTCATGAAATGGGTGTGATACTTCAATTTTTTACAACAATTCATGGATTCCATCAGGTAATTTTTTTACTTAAACAGTAATTCATTTATTGAAATTTTTTTTTCTCTTGATGAATAAAATGAAGTGATTTAATCATCAGATTGAAAATAATTATACTAATATAACTTATAGCAAATCAAATTAGTAGTATCATTTCGAAAAATTGTGCTTCGAATATATGCTGAATACTTATTTTGATAATCAAATAATTATTAATTACTTGTGAGCGCGCAGATTTTCAAAGCAAATAAATGATTCATTTCATGAAAGAAGAGAAACATTTAAATCAGCAACCGCATTTTTGTCAACCAAGGAACCTGCTATGTCAGGTTTTCTTCAATTGACAAAAATATGTTTTCAAATTTATATTTGGCTTCTTTAGAACAAGCTATCATGCATAGAAACGAAAACAAAAATTTGTCTTCACAAACATTTCTTTGGCTCAAAGAAATTTTACTTTATTACTAATTTTATCTGAAACAATACATTGTGTCTTAGAACCAAAAATATATTTATTCCTATAGAAAATTATTTCTATATTCCGGAGAAATATTTTCGCCCATTATGCCTTTTTGTCATTATATGCAGTATGCCTTTGTCAGACATCGAGCCACATATATCTTCGAGTCAAAAAAACTTATATGTACTCAAAGTGATATTAATGTGCGTATAATAGTTATATTTTCAATTTCACGCTATAGTTCTTCGCATTATAATGCTGACTTGTTATATCAAACAGTTTTTTCTAAAGTTGAGCAAAAATTTGTGTCGTTCAACGAATACATGCAATATCAAATAAATATATTTTCTTTCTAATAATAATTTTTTGTTTGAATTCACGCGTTACTTATTTAAATTGAAGCAATGACTCTATAAATCAAACAATTATTTTATTAGTATTAATAAAACATTTTTTTTGTTCAATGAGTATTTCACAGCATCAAAGGAATATTCCTTTACCTTCATAATTACGTTCCTTAGATACAAAAAAAAATTATGTCTGCAGCCACATTCTGCTCTACAATTTATTTAAATCAGAGAAATTTGCTATATCGTTATGTGATATTTCATGAACTCCCGCGAATTTTTCTGAAAATTTTGTGAATCCCTTAAAAATTGGTTTGATCATGTAGAAATATCTTGAAATTATATGAATTCCATGGGTAGAGGCCATCCATAAACAAGGTGACCAATTTTAGTCAATTTTTGACCCCCCCCCCCCCCCTTCCCCCAATTTTTTTCTTTGACTACAAAGTAAAGTAGTCGTTGAATTTTCAGCTTGGGAAGACATATTTCGAACCAAACAGTCCAATTTTCTAACAAAGAATGTGATAATATTACTAAAGATGTTTGCATTTTTACAAAATAGATAGATTTCTAATGGAAAATCCAAATTTTGCAGATGAAACTTTTGAATTTCCAACCCTTAAAATTGAATTTTCTACCAAAAAAGATGAATTTTCTACCATCGAAATCTTGAATTTGTAATCCATATGGACAAATTTCGAGCATAATAGTAAAATTGTGCATTTAATAGTCGAATTGCGAAACAACGAAAAAAATGAATTTCTAAACAAAAGGTCAAATTTTCAAAGAAACAAGGTTGAACTTAACTAAAAACTGTTGCATTCTCACCGAAACGGTTGACTCTTCCAGGAGACAGGCAAATTTCCAAGTAATAATGATAATTGATTCTAATTACAATCTGTCAAATATGCAAATTTTCGAATTGACTTTGAAATTGTAACATTTTGGAAAAATCTTCATTCGGAAACATTCCAAATTGAATAACTGCTTATCAAAATTTGAGAAACAGGACAATTTGGAGTTGAAAAATGCAGTAATTCTCAATTTGAGAACATTCAAAGTTTAATCATTCTAGATTCAAATTCTCAAAATGGGATGATTTCAAATTGAAAGCAATCAAAATTCCATTTTTGTATGCATAATAAAATAAAGTTGTCCATCCAAAAAACGAGTTTGAGAAATTTTCATAGCCCCCCCCCCCCATCCCTCTAATAATATTATATCTAAATCTTATCATCTAAATAATATCCATATAGATTAAATGATTTAATTTTTGAATTTTTGGACGTTTGTAATTTTTGTAATTTTTTATTTTTGTAATTTTTTTCTTTTTTTGTTAAACTGTAGGTAATCCGAAACAGAAAAGATTCAATTTGAAAACCTTTAAGTGGAGCATTTCCATTTCTTTACACATTTTTTAATCGGATCCAAACGGTTTGAAATCGTTTGAAAAACTTATCCGTTTCGCGCCAAACCTTCGCGTGGTCACGTGATCTTTTACCCTTCTAACCTTTCTGATCTGTTTCTCTTTGCGTTTTGCGATTTTTGCGAATTATGCAGTACAGTGTGATCTCAGTAATACAATACTGATTTATTTCCCTCATTTTATTCATCTTCATTGTAAAATATAACAAGTGGAACCTAAAAACCTAAATAAAATAACGATTTTGAGGTTAGAAAACATTTCAATTTCGAATAACGCACGTACGGCACGTACCGCACGTACAGACGGTACAGACCAATCAAAAATCCGGATTTTGTTCAGTTTCACTAAGGCTTCTGCTGCCTTGAGGAGTTCATAATTTGTAGCAAAATCAGTTTGTTTCTAGTTGTAAATTTCTAATTGTATGACAACATTTCTGAACGCGAGTAATCAGTGAAGGATGGATTCACCGCCCGCGCTTGAAACTGTTTATCAGGCGATTTATTCGTCCCATAATCATCCAAACACTTCGGAACAACAGAAATCTTCGTTATTATGGCTGGAAGAACTACAAAAATCGGTGAGTTTCCTTCAACATTTCAGCCACAATATTGAAAAAAAATAAATAGTTCGTTATATACCTCTCATGCTTTTTAATTTCTGTATTATTTTCCAGTCTGTCACTTACCAAAAAAGGTCTTAAAACCTTAAATTCTAGAATTCACGAAACCTAACCTGTAAATCCCATACTGCCGATCTTGTGGTTATACTGTCATATGTCAGTTACAGAATTTTGTAATTGGTAAACGTTTCTATTAATTATTTTGTGTCAAAATGATGATGAATTTTTGGATCAGGAATGATTGATATTTAGCGTTTCCAGATTTTTTTAGTTTTTCGCTTGAATTTCAAATTTCTGGGTTCGGAGATAGTAAAAAGATAATTTGGATAATTTGATGCTTGAAAATGCGATTCTTGATTGTGCATTCAAGTTGCAGAAGTTAATAATAAGAATTTTACCAATTTTTTTAAAAAATCTTTGAGATTATGTTTGGAATACGGTATGTGTTTCTTATTTATTAAGTTCTTGACAGATTTGAATTTTAGGTGTATTACTTATTTATTCCTTTAATGTATAGTAAAACAGTAAATATAGTAAAATATTTACCGGAATGGAAAAATTATAGGTCGAAATGTGGAACCCAAATATTGGAATCAAAAAGGAAATACTCAAGAGTAATTTAAATTGATATAAATCCTCTTCTTTTTTGTAATTTCAGGTATATGCTTGGAAGATAGCAGACCAGATGCTACAGCAGAAACAGGATCTGATCTCCTGTTATTTTGCAGCGCAAACTATGCGCTCGAAAATCCAGCTTTCTTTTCACGAATTGCCAGCAGATGCTCACACGTCCTTGCGAGACTCTTTGATGGAACATTTATCACAAATTAATGAGAACACAAATACAGCTATTGTAACACAGGTACTTATTACAAAATTAAAAGCTACTTCTTTAATTTACACTCTACTCAAGCATATTTCCAATCACTTTCAGAGATTTTCAGATAAGAACTTCATAACTGTTTACATTTTTATTCATTATTTTTAGTTATGTCTCGCTTTGGCAGACTTGGCACTGCAAATGCCAACTTGGCAGACGCCAGTTATGGATTTAATCAACAGATACGGTGGGAATGCTTCCAGTTGGTGGCCGTTGCTCGAAATAATGACGGTGCTTCCAGAAGAAGTAAACTCCCGATGCCTTCGGTAAATTTAATAGATACTTGAATCAATCACTCACATTTCAAAGGCTTTAATCCATATTCATGTACCATTTTGTATTCTTTATAATTACAGATTAGGTTCTAACCGTCGTCAACAGGTTCTTTCTGAACTCACGGCCATTGGAGAGACCGTATCAGAGTTTTTGGTAGTTTGAAAAAATATGTATTATTTATAATAATATTATTTGATATCTGAATGGTTACTTTTATTTTAAAATTGTATAAAATTTTGTTTGAGAAGATAAGACGTAAAGTTGGATGTAGAACTCAAATTGATATCGAACCTAAATCATAGTATTTTGATATATTTATTAATTTACAGAAAGTGTGCCTCAATAGCGGTAGCGAGAATATCCAAATCCACGTGCGAGTGTTAAGATGCTTTACGAGTTGGATTACAGTCCACGCAATTTCTTTAGAATCAGTTCCTTTGAGTGACGTTGTTGCTTATGCATTTCAAGTAAGTCTATAGCTAAATTATCACTTCTCCAAATTTAGGCAAAGTTGATTAGAACCAAGTTAGAATGTAATTATTTTTCAGAGTTAGACATGCTCTTTAATTAAACTATTTTAACAGTTTACTAGAAGTAGTCTTTGTAAATCATACAATGGCTACAATGATCAGAGAATTTCATGAATTTCCCGGTGACGTAATACAAACTTCCTTATTATCTCACAAGCACTTTCCATATCTCTTCGATGACAATTCAAAATTTAGCTGAGAATCGAGTAATATTAGAAGATTTTATCTTTACTAGAATATTTTAAGTGTGGAAATTGAAATTGTTTAATTTTTATACATTCGAATTTTTTACCGTTTCAATTTGATTAATTTGCTCTTGTTCCTTTTTGGTAACCTTTTGTATGATTTTTTCCATTTTGTAATACATTTTTAGAAGAATGCGCCTTTTTGAAGTATCGAATACAAATTTTTCTCACCTTGAATACATTGATATGAAATTCCATTCTAAATGCTTCAAAAATCGTCCAGTTCCGAGGGCCTGGATTTACAAAATTAAATGAGCAAGAAATGTGGTTGAAAATTTGGAACTTAACGGCAATATTTTCCTGATATTTGATGACCATGAGTTCAATATTTGTTATTTGATGACAGTCAGTTTGAGGAAATAGAATGAAAGTGAATTTTCTCTTCGTTCAGAAAAAGTGAATCAACAAATTACTTTAATCATTCAGTTTATACTTTAATAACTTCGTAAAATATAATCTTTGTCTTATTTTTTAGATACTTGGTAATTACGAGACAGGCTCGCAATTACACGAGGCCGCTACCGACTGTGTTTGTGTGATATTACTAGCTTTAGAAGAAAATAGTAACACCAGTCGTGGTCAGAACAATAGCGCTCAGTTGCAGCAGTTGCAATTGTGTCTCTTCACAAGTGTTATGGGTTTGGAACAACCCTACCACTTGTCAGTTGCCCACGAAGACATGGAGAAATCCATGAATTATTGTCGAATTTTTACCGAGTTGGCAGAAACATTCCTAGAGACGATGATTGCTGGTTGCATTGGAGGGAGACAGCACTACGCTATTAAAATTTTAGATTTTGTACTCACGTGTGTTGGTCATCACGATTATGAGGTAAAACTTCCTTATTATTTCAAAAATTGAAAGACACTCAGAATCATACAGTAAAATCAAATTATCCTTACAGAAAAGTTATTCAGAGAATTTAATCTCATTTGTATAATTAAATTTATCTCTAACTAGAAGTATACAATTGATTCTAATACAAAATTTTCGTATTCTATAGAACAAATTATTTAAAATAATAAGAAATGGTCTTCAAAATCTACTGATTTGGAATTGGTCATTGTAACCTTAGACGCCAAACACTGACATAATTTAACGAAAAGTTTTAAGATTGTAGATTTTCTTTTGAACCTTATGTTTCTGTTATGTTTAAAATATCCGATTTCCAGTAAAAAAAGTTATTTCAAACTAAAAATGTCAAAAATTGATTATGTTATTTGATATCTATACAAATTTCTGGTGAGAAACGCGAGTTAAACTTAAAATAGTCCAAAGCTTTGTTATATTTTTCGAAATACAATAATTTTTCACTGAATGTAGCGTTTTACGTAATTACTTGTTGGTGGATGATAATCGTAAAAATTGTATGTTTTTTTTATTCCGAATACTAATTTTCGACACAAGACATTAAGATAACAACAAAATTTTCCAAATTGTACATTTTCTTTGAAATCTATATCAAAATTCATGGTGAAAATCATTATAAATATAAATTTATATAAATACCAGTTTTTAACCAAAAACACTAAAATGATACAGAAAATTTAGAGATTCTAAAATTCGTTATAATTATAATGATTCTTTTTTTAAATAGACAGTTTTTTATGTAAAGTTCGAATATGTAACCTAAAACTGTTTAAAAACCATTCAACTTCTTGTTGAAAAATCATGAACTTCTGAAATATAATGGTTTTTGTTTTACAACAAGCTGTATTCTGCGGGCCTTGATGATGATTTTCGTGTAAAAATTATAATTTGCCGTGTTAAAAACTAGCACAACTTGAAATGTTCAGAAATTTTTAGTTTTTACCGTAAGTTTTGTTCCAAAATTATAAGTAATGAAAAATTCAAGTATAAGTCAGGTAGGTTTGCAACAACAATGATTGCGAGATTTTCAAGACATATTCTTGCAGCCCTTTTTTTATATGATCATTATAGAATAATCTACATGTCCTTAAATTTGTTCTAGGTGGCGCAAATAACATTTAATCTTTGGTACCGGTTATCGGAAGTTCTGTACCAGAGAAATAGTGATGATCTGAATGCTGTTTTTAGGCCCCATATCGAAAGGCTCATCAGAGCTCTTTGCAAACATTGCCAAATGGAACCTGACCATGTGAGTTTTATACGTTTTCTGATTGTACTCCGGGTGGCGACTTGACCAGTAAACCGGGAATTTTGTTGGCCGGGAAATGATCGAGAATTCAATTATAAACCCGGAATTTACTTGACTCAACGACTATTAAAAACTCTACCGAAAAAATGAGGGAAATGACCGCTTTCTTTTTATGAATCAGAAAGATATCTTATTGTTTGATTTAAAGAGTGTAAAGCTCCTTTAATCTGATTCTCAAATTATTTAAATATATCTATACGTCATGAGAGGAAGAATTTCTTTGTTTGCCATTATAAGAAAAGCGTTTTGCAAATTTTTTGCTCTGTGAGATTTTTTTAGCTGACTCAAATTTGATAATCGAATTGATGATGATCCAAACCTACAGAAAGAATAATAATCTTCATTTTTTCAAAAAAAATGTGTTCATCACGTTTTGTTTGCTTTTCCTTATTCAACTGACTTGGTACAGCGAATTTCAGAAAATAATTATAGTTTTTATTTAAGGGCAGGGAATTTCAGTGAAGAAGTATAATTTCACTTGGAACGGGAATTTTTTACATGGAACGTGAACTTTTCAAACTAATTATAATTCGGATTTAGAAGAGAGGAATTTAAAAAAATAGTTCCTCCAATCAAAAATTCGTCTCGATTTTAAAGTTTCCTCTTCTTAATCTTAAATAAATAAAGTACTTCTAGCAGTCTTTAGAGTAGAAGTACTATTCCGAAGATTAAATATCCCCGAATTATGATAGAAAGCTTGTTTACATTGTTCATTTCAAATTCATCCATCTTGTGTTCAAAAATCAAGTACTTGTTTGGAATTTAAACTTGTTTGTGGAAAATCAAATTTTCTTGTTAAAGTTGCATTATTTGGATTCAAAATTTACCTCTGGTTCAAATTTAAACTACTTTTTTAAAAATCAATCCATCTTTTTTGGTGAAAATTCAAGTATTTAGTTGAACGTTGGTTTTTTAATTTGGGAATTGAACTATTTGTTTGAGGGCGAACTTCGTGTAAAATTTGCCTTTTCTATAGAAAATTAACCTCTATGGTAAAAATTAATCTTATTGCTTAAGATACATCTATTCATTCGAACATTCATCACTATACCTGAAAATTTATCACTTTGGTTAAAAATCAATTACTTAAACTGAAAATTCAACTGTTTCATTTTTAGTAATAAACTTTTAGTAGTATTTTAGTAATAATAATTTTCCACAAAAAATCGATTTTTCAACAAAATATGTGAAGTTTCAACGATATAATTGAATTTTTAATTCAAAAAGACGAACTTTCACTGAAATGTCGAATTTTGAATTAAAAATTCAATTATATCGTTGGAACTTCACATATTTTGTTGAAAAATCGATTTTTTGTAGAAAATTATCTTTTTCTTCGGAAGTTAATATTCTTCTTCAAAAAGTTTTCTTTACAGATAACAATTCAAGTTATCCAGTCAAACATTTTTTATTTTAGTCGAACATTCATCTCGTTGAAAACTCTTATGTTTGGTTTAAAATTGATTTTTCAAGCCATACATGTCACCATTCCATTTTTTCAAATGTTAAATGTTCATAATTTCAGTTAAGCATTCGGCTTTCTTGTTTAAAATTCAAATACTTCAGTTAACAATTTACAATTTCATTTGATTCTTCGTAATTTTTTGCAAAAATGTAATAATTTGCTTGGCAGTTTTTTTTGGTTGTTGATTGATAGTTTTTTTTGTTATAAGTAATTTTTTTAAGGGAAAATTCAACTTATCCCAATTCAAAATTCCATAGTTTCTTTTAAAAAACTATTTGTTTAGTAAATATTTTTTTTTCAATCTAAAATTTGGGTAATCAAATTTTCATTTAATAATCTTTTTCAGTAAAAAATAATTCATCTGTTTGAAAACTCAACTCTTCAGTTAAAGATTCTTTTTTTTTTTTAGTATTAAACACTTATGCTTGGTTTAAAATTGGTTTTTTAAACTCAAAATGTTACTGTTCCATTTTTGGTTGAAAATGACTATTTTTTCACTTTGAAGTTCGACTATTTTGTCAAAACATTACATTTTCTTTAGAAAATGATTCTTCCTATTTGGAAATTATTCTTCTTGTTTGAATATTCACCTTCGTGTTCCGAAATTGAAGTGCTCCAGTTAAATATTTATCTTTTTAGTTGTAAATTCATCTCCTTGCTTTGAAATTCATCTGTTCTGGTTGAAGATCCATAATGTTATTTGAAAATTCATCACATTGGTTAAAAAATTAACTATTTTGTTGGAAATCTGCTTTTTTTGAATCTTAAATTGATTTTTTCAATTTTAAGTTTAACTGTTTCAATTTTTGTAAAAAAATGATATTTTTTTGTTGAAAAATAGATTATTCTTTCTAAAAATGATTTATTTTGCAATGTTTGGTCTGTTGTGTCAAAGGATGTTTAGAATGAGCGTGATGAATGAAAATAAATGTTTGCGTTTTGCGACAAATATAAATACGTTACTTCTAGTTGACCGGAAAAATTGAAAAACATGACCGGGAAGAACCGGAAAATGACCGGGAATTTGAAATCGCCCGCCGAATCGCTACCCTGGTACTGACTGTTTCTCATCATTATCAGATATTTTGGAATTTCTCTATTTAAATAGCAACTTAAATTGTTTTAATTTTTACAGCTTGGTCTTGTAGAGGACGTCAGTGGGGGAGAGGAATTTGCTGACTTCAGAATACGGGTCTCTGAACTAATCAAGGATGTCGTATTCGTCGTCGGAAGTAGTCACTGCTTCCGACAAATGTTCTTCACTCTGACTGGAGAAGGATCCGGGGAACAACCAACACCAACTTGGGATTCGACGGAAGCTTCCCTCTTCGTCATGCAAGCAGTTGCGAAGAACATTTTGCCGTTAGTATCTTACTCTAAACTAGCAACTTTTTAATGTACAATTATCCTTATTTATCAATTATAATTCAATATCCATCATTGTTTGTACGCGAGAATTAATCTAAAGCTTAAGTTCGCATTTTAGAGAAGAGAACGAGGTTGTACCAAAGGTGGTAGAAGCTATTTTGAATTTGCCGGAGAATACGCATATTGCAGTGCGACATACGAGTATTCTTTTGCTTGGAGAGCTATGTGAATGGATCGATAGTCATCCCCAGTCGTTAGGTAAGAATAAAAATTTTTTAATCGTGTCTAATAAATCAGGGTGGCGGCTTGACCGGGAAACCGGGAAACCGGGAAATGACCGGGAATTCAATTTAAAAACCGGAAAATTACTTGACTTAACCTAGACAATTAAACATTTTACTGTGTAAATACGTAAAATGACCGCTTTCTTTTTATAAATTAAAAAGTGTATTTGCAGAATGTAACGTTCCTTTAGTCTGATCCTGAAAATTTTTAAACATATCTTCACTTTATGTTGCTCAATGAGATTTTGTTTAGCTAACTCAAGTTTGATAATCAAATTGATGGTAGCCCAAACATACAGATAGAATTATTTTCTCAATTTTTTTAGAAATATGTATTTATCACGTTTCATTTGCTTTCTTCTCATTTATCTGACTTGGGGCAGAAAATTTCAGAAAATAATTATAGTTTTTATTTTAGGGCAAGGAGTTTCAGTAAATATAATTTCATTTGGAACAGGGAATCTTTTACGTGAAACGGAAACTTTTTAAAATAATTTTTATTCGAATTACTTTAAGCAGTTTTCAGTGTAGAAGTAATATTTCGAATAAGGAATATTTCTTTATTATAACAGAAAACTTGTTCACATTCTTCATTGCTTTTTCATCCTTTTTTAGTTCAAAAATCAACTATTTGGTTAAAAGTTAAATTCTTTTGTTGGAAAATGTGACTACTTTTTTTTAAAATCTATTCATCTGTATTCTTCTGAAATTGATTTTTGAATTTACAAATTAAACTTTTTTTTTGAGAATTTATTTGCTTCATTGAAAATTCATCGCTTTTGTAGAAAATTCATGTTTATGGTTGAGAATACACCTTTTTCGCATAAAATACATTTAACCAGTTGAAAATACATCATTTTACCTGAGAATTTTATCAGTTTGGTTGAAAATTAATTTCTCTAACTGGAACATCCTTAGTGGAAAATGAACTTTTCTAGTTCAAAATTCAACTATTTGGATGAAAATTTTTCTTTATGGATTAAAAATTCAATTAATCCGTCGAAAATTCACATATTTTGTTGAAAAAATGGATTTTTTTGGAATGAAATTATCTTTTTCTCCGAAAGTTACTTTTCATGTTCGAAAATTCTTATTCACGGTTAACAATTAAAGTTAAACATATCAATATTTTCAATATGAGTCGAAAATTCATCTGTTTGAAAACTCTTATGTTTCATTCAAAACTAATTTTAAAGAAAAAAATGTTACTATTCTATTTTTGCTTAAAAATGTATGTCTCTTTATTTCAAAATTGAACCATTTTGTTGAAAAATTGTATTATTTGGTTGAAAATAAATTTTTGGTGAAAAGTTCAACTATTCTAGTGAAGGATTAATCATTTAAGGTAATAACTCGTCTTTCTGGTTTAAAATTCAAGTACTACAGTTGAACATTTACAATTTTATGTGAAGATTCATCGTTTTGCTTAATAAGTTTTGTTATTTGAGTAATCAAATTTAGGTTGACAATAATTTATATATTTTCACTAAAAATTAATTCATTTGTTCGAAAATTTACCTCTTTCAGTTGGTGATTCTTTTTTTTTAGTTAAAAACTCTTATTTTTGGTTTGAAATTGGGTTTTCAAACTAAAATGTTACTGTACTATTTTCAGTTGGAAAAAATGATTTTTTCAGTTCAAAATTCAACTATTTTGTTAAAACATTGTATTTTTTCGTAGAAAATTAATGTCTCTGTTTGAAAATTATTCTCCTTGTTTGAATATTCACCTTCCTGGTTGGAAATTTAAGTGCTCGAGTTAAATATTTATCATTTTAGTTGAAAATTTATATTTTTGGTTTGAAATTTAAACTGCTCTAGTTGAAGATTCATAATCATAATTGATTTTTTCAATTGTAGGTTTAACTGTTCCAACTTTTGTAAAAAGATGATATCTTTTCGTGTAGGATTTGATGTTTTTTTTTCAAAATCAATTTATTTTGCAATACAATTGAAATAAATGTTTGCGTGTTGCGACAAATATAAATATGATACTTTTAGTTGACCGGGAAAATTGAAAAACTTGACCGGGAATTGGAAATCGTCCGCCAAATCGCCACCCTGTAAATGTGATATTTATTATTTTAATTTTATTTTCTACTGAGGAATTTCTTGAGAATATGAAATGCTCTATGAATTTATTTATTTATAAATTAATTACTTTTTTCAGACCCGATTTTGAATTTCCTTGTGCTCTGTCTACGTAAAGAAGGTTTAGGAGGCGCTGCCTCGGGTGCGTTGCAAAGTATATGTTCAGTGTGTCCTGCTCATATGGCTTCGCATTTCGGAGGACTTCTCGAAATTGCTCGTGCACTTGACAGTTTCGAAATTGGTAATGAAGCCTCGATAGGTCTCTTGAAAGGTGAGTTTATATCTTCCTAATTAGGTGCCTTCAAGTTGTTTTAAAAATTCTAGTCCACAGTCAATTCTGATTTGTTTCAACTGCTTTTGTTTACAGGAGTTGCGAAAATACTATCGAGACTCCCTCAGGAAGAAATCCACCGTTTGATGAAGGAACTCTGCTGGTTCCAGGCAACTCCGTTGTGCGAACTTATGAAAAATGGAACGACTCCGATTGACAGAGGTACAAAGACTGATCCTGTGATGTGGCTCGACAGACTAGCAGCTATCTTTAGGCACACAAGTCCTCAAGTTGACGACACGATGGAGACACACCCTTGCCAAGCTGCCATTACGGAAGTAAGTATCGTTTTGTTTCATAAATTTATTATGATGTTTGAAGTTTAGGGTTGCCACAAGACCCAGAAGACCTGGAAAAGTCATGAAATCTCAAAAAATGAGTGCATTTTTTATTTGCATCAACTTCAAAGTCATGACAATTATTTTAGTTCTTTACAGCGAATTTTGAAGTTCCAAATGGATATGGACTGATTTTTACTATTCATTAAGATAATATAATTATGATTCCAGAATTAAAAAACAGTTCATGGTAATACTAGTAAGAGTTGTTCAGGATTTCATAAATTATTGAAAGGCCCCTTTACATCTTTCGTTGGAGATTTCTATGATTTAAACTATTTTGTTGAAAATTGTTTTTTTTTCATAGGTGAAATCAAATGCACTTGATTTCTAATTGAAATACTCGGGTTGGAATATTAACTGTTTCATGTTTGGTATGAATTAATTTTTTCCTCAGAAAAATTGACTACTTGGTTGAAAGTTTAATACTTTGAATAAAATTCTTTTTCTTTCATGAAGGCTCATTTCTTTGGTTGAATTTTCATCTAGTTTCTAGAAGCGTAACTCTTTGGTTAAAAAACTTCATTATTTGATTAATTGTTCTTTTTTGGTAGAAAATTAATCTTTTTCCTTGTGGAAAAAGATTTTCGCTTAAAATTTCAACTTTTTGGTTGAATTTTGAACTCTTCTCTTGAGAAATCTTTTTTTTTTACTGGAGAATTAATCATTTTAGTTGAAATTTTACCTCTTTGGTTGAGAATTGAACTATTTCGTTGAAAACTTTTTTTTCTGGTTTAGTAATTAATTTCTCCAACCTAAAATTGTAAATATTTAATTTTTGGTTGGATAATTGATCTTTTTAATTGAAAATTGATCGTTTCTAGGTAAAAATTCATGTATTTGTTGATAAATTGTTGTTTTTTTTTATAGGAAGTTAACCTTTTTGTTTAAATAGATTTTTTTAACGCAACTGCTTGGTTGCAAATCAATTTATTTTGGCTGCGGATTCAACTATGAACTATTTTGTTAAAATTTTATTTTGGGTTGGGCCATGGACTTGGTTGACAGATTGGTTCTTTTTTGGTGGAAACTTAATATTTTTGGTTTAAAATTCATTAGTTTTGGTTCAGAATTGAACAACTTTGTCGAAGATTTTAACTTCTTCCTGGTTGAGATGAACTGAGCTTCATTTTAAATAAAACTATTTGGTGAAAGTTGCACTACTTTTTAGAAAATATATCTTTTCGGTTGAATATTTATCCCTTCGGTTGAAAATTCATTTATTTTACAGAAAAGTGTAACTATTTGGTCAGAAATGCATGTATTGGATTATTATAATTTATCTTTTTTTGTATAAAATTACTCTTCTGGATTGAAAAAATAATTTTTTCGGTTGAAAATTAAACTATTTGATAAATTTTTATTGTTGCTTGAAAATTTTTTTTCTTTGGTTGAAAAATAATATTTTTGGAATTAAAATTCAACTGTTTCGTGGATAATTCGTTCTTTTAGATTCAAAATTCAACTATTTTTTTGAAAATAATGATTTTTAATATTATGATGTTAATTTTTTCTGTCTACTGGTCTCATCAATATTTAAATAATTCATTATTTAAATATTGTTTTTCTGAAAGTTGTGAAAAAATGACTCTCTAGCTCCGCTGGGAGCTAGAAAATTAATATTAATATTAATATTAATAATGATTTTTGTTGATAACTCATCTGTTTTGGTGTAACTCATCTTCGTTTAATCTTCGTTTTTTTTAGTTGGAAAATTAACTGAAGGTGTAGAGTTGAACTTGGTTAAATTTGGTTAAAATTCTAATTTATATCTGAAAATTTGACTACTCCATTGCTGTTTGAGAATTTATTCTTAATGAGTTGGAAATTCAACTATTTGGTAGAAAATGCATGTATTTTATTTAAAATTCATGCATTTGTTTGATGATTAAATTATTTAGTTGAAAATTAATTTTTCAAACTCAAAATTCAACAATTGTATGTTTTTTCGCAACCATATTTTTTTTAATTAAAAATTCATCTCATATTATTCATTTTTATTGATTAAAAATTAACTTTACTGTTGAAAATTCATCTATTCTGGTTGAATAATTAATTATTTCCTGTAAATTTCGACTTTTTATTACTTGACTGTTCTTTTAGAAATTCGTGTTTTTGGGCGCACAATTAATCCTTTTTTTTTAAGAGTAATATTCCCTACTCCAAATTTAATTATCTCATTTTTTGTTAAAAATGCATGGTTTTTCCTTGAAATTCCAACCCTATGGCTAAGAATTGATGTGTTTTCTTCGAAATTCGTCTTATGAAATGAAGTTAATCTTCGTGGTTAAAAGTTTATCTTTGTAGGTCAAAAATTGAGCTATTTAGTCAAAAATTAAGCGATTTGGTTTAAAATTCAACTATTTTGTTGAAACTTTAGTTATCTTCTTCGAAATGCAATTATTTCGTTTTTGGATTGATTTTTGGCTCGAAAATCCAACTCCTAGTTGAAAATGCAACTGTTTTTTATTAAATTTTAACGAGAGAGGGGGGGGGGGGGGCAACAGTAGCTCAAAATTGGTAACGCAGTTTATAGACATTGTACAAGTACAGCCCCTTGGATGATGTGGATTCACAGCCAAAACTTTATATTTTTTATTGCCCTAAAAGTTTGTTTAATAATAAAATTTCTTTCAGATGTGGCCAGTATTATCGAACGCTTGCACGAATTATCAAAACGACACTAGAATCATGGAAAGGTGTTGTCGGTGTTTGAGGTTTGCAGTGCGTTGCGTAGGAAAATATTCGGCTCATCTCCTGGAGCCTCTCGTGAAACAGGTATCAATAATTATTATTTATCTGATAAATCAGGGTGGCGGCTTGACCGTGAAAGACCGGGAAATGACCGGGAATTTAATGAAAAACCGGGAATTTACTTCATTCAACCTAGACTATTAAAAATTCTACCGAAAAAATACGATAAATGACCGCTTCCTTTTTATGAAGCAAAAAGTGATCTTATCATTTGATTCAAAGAATATAACGTTCCTTTGATCTAATTCTCTAAATGTTTAAATATTTATGAGAGAAAAATTCCTTCATGAGAGGAACAATTTTTATTTTTTTCCATTATAAGAAAAATGTTTTGCAAATTTGTTGCTCTGTGAGATTTTTCCATTACTATTAATAATATAATAAATAATACATTAATTATTATCTTCATTCTTCCAAAAAAATGTATTTATCACGTTTTATTTTACTTGGAACAAGGAATTTTTTACATGGAACTTGAACTTTTTAAACTAATTATTTATTCGGATTTAGAAGAGAGGAATTTTGAAAAATCGTTCCTCCAATTCACAATTGGAGGAATTCACAATTTTAAAGCTCCCTCCTCCTCATTTTGAATAAAGGAAGTACTTCAAGCAGTCTTTAGAGTGGAAGTAGTATTACAAATTCAGCCTTTTTGAGTTAAAAATTCAACTACTTGTTTGTTAAAAATAAATTCATCTCTTCTTTTGGTGAAATTTGAAGTATTTATTTGAGCATTGATTCATGAAATTGAAAATCAAACTATTTCTTTGACAATTTATGCACTTCATGGAAAATTTGCCTTTTTGTAGAAAATTAACCTTTATGGTAAAAAATCATCTTATTGCTTAAAATACATCTATTTCCGTTAAAGATTCATCATTATACATGAAAGTTAATCAGTTTGGTTGAACATTGATTACTTCAACTGAAAATTCAACTGTTTCATTTTTTGTGAAAAATTGATTCTTTCTAGTCCAAAATATTCGACAATTAAAGGAAAATTTGTCTTTTAGAATTGGAAATTCAATTCTCTTGTTGAAACTTCACATATTTCGTTGAAAATTCGATTTTTTTGTAAAAAATTATATTTTTCTTCGGAATTGGATAGTCTTCTTCAAAAATTCTTCATTATCCAAGATATAGAGTCAAACCTTCTTCATTTTAGTCGAACATTCATCTAGTTGAAAACTCTTTATATTTGGTTTCAAATTAATTTTTCAAGCCAAAAATGTTACCCCTCCATTTTTCTTTGATAATTGTTATTTTTATGGTTCAAATTTCAACCATTCTGTTGAAAAATTGTATTTTCTGGATGAAAATAATTTTTTGTCAAAAATTGAACTATTCTAGTTTAATTTTCATCATTTCAGTTAAACATTAGTCTTTCTGGTTTAAAATTTAACTAATTCAGTTAAACATTTTCAATTTCATCATTTTGTGCATAAATGTAATAATTTGTTTGACAGTTAGTTTTTTTTTGTTTGTTGAAAGATAGTTTTTTTTTGTTGAAAGTTAGTTTTTTTACAAGTAATTTTTTTTTAACTGAAATTAAAATAAAATTATTGAAATTGAAAATTCCATAGTTCCAGTTAAAAATTTATTTGTTTAGTTAAACATCCATTTTTATAAATTTAAAATTTGAGTAATCAAATTTTCGTTTAATAATCTTTTTCAGTCAAATATAATTTATCTGTTTGAACACGCAACTCCTTCAGTTAAATAATCTTTTTTTAGTATATAACACTTATACTTGGTTCAAAATTGGTTTTTTTAAACTAAAAATGTTACTGTTCCATTTTTTGTTGAAAATAATTTTATTTTTGGTGTTCGGAATTCAACTATTTTATTGAAATATTATATTTTTTCTTAGGAAATGATTCTTTCTATATGGAAATTAAACTTGTTTGAATATTCACCTTCATGGTTGGAAATTGAAGTGCTCTAGTTAAATATTTTTTTTTTTGGATGAAAATTCATCTTCTTGTTTTGAAATTTAACTGTTCTGGTGGAAGATTCATGTTATTTGAAAATTCACCACGTTTGTTAAAAAATGAACTATTTTGTTAGAAATCTGTTGTTTTTTTTGTTATCGTGAATTGATTTTTTTATTTGTAAGTTCAACTGTTTCAATTTTTGTAAAAAAGATATTTTTCGTTGAAAATTAGAGCATTCTTTTCAAAATTGATTTATTTTGCAATTTTGGATCTGTTCTGTTAAATCATGTTCAGAATAAACGTCATGAATAAAAATAATTGCTTGCGTCTTACGACAAATATAAATATGTTACTTGTAGTTGACCGGGAAAATTGAAAAAATTGACCGTGAAGAACCGGGAAATGACCGAGAATTTTAAATCGTCCGCTGAATCGCCACCCTGTAAATGGAATGAATTGTTCATAAGCTTGAAAGGTGATATTGAAAATGTATTGAATTTCAGATTGTCCAGTTGTATGCGGCACATCAGCACAGCTGTTTTCTCTATTTAGGTTCTATACTCGTTGATGAGTACGCGACAGAAATTGAAGCTGTCTCGGGACTGTTAGGTATGTTGGAAGCATTCATTGCACCGACTTTCACGATACTTCAAGAAGTAGACGGTCTTAAAAATCACCCTGACACTGTCGACGATCTCTTCCGCTTGTGTGCGAGGTGAGTTTCCATTTCAGAATCTATTTTTGTGACTAACGGATAATTACATAGAATTTGAGTTTATTTTCAATGCTTGAAAGTTGTCTTTCATGATAAACATTCAAAATCTTTAGCAAATCTACATTACTGCTAGATTTACTACCTCTTTAGAATTAAAATTCTCTATTGCTTTAAAAATATTCAACTATTTATATTCGGTGAACTTAACTTCATCTATTTTTTTGCATAAATCTTTTGTTTGAAACACTATTTTAAAGAAAATCTTGAAAAACTTCTATCTTTTTCCAAATCAAGAAAAAATGTAGTTTCAACAAAATAGTCGAATTACGAAATAAAAAAATAATCATTTGCAACGAAAAATGGAACAGTAACATTATTAGTTAAAAAAAAAAAACAATTTCAAACCAAGCAAAAGAGTTTCATACTAAATCTGAAAGAGTTGAGTTTTAAACAGATAAATTAACTTTTACTGAAAAAGATAAATTGACAACGAAGATTTGAATACTCAAATTTTAAATAGAAAAAATGAATGTTCAACTAAATAAATGAATTTAAATGAATGAACTACAAATATGGAATTTCCAATTCGGATAAGATCAATTTTCAGTAAAAAAAATTTCTTATAACAAAAAAAAAATAACTTTCAAACAAATCTTTACATTTTTGAAGAAAATGATGAATTTTCGAATAAAATAGTAAATATTCAATTGCAGTTCTTGAATTTTAAACCAGAAATACGAATTTCCATCTGAAATGATAAACCTTCAATTAGAATATAGTTGAATATTTAAGAATTTTTTTTTTTTTTATCAAAAACCACAATGTTCAATAAAATGATTGGGTTTTAAACTATAAAAATAAAACTATCCAACCAGAAATGGAATAGTAACTTTTTTGGCTCTACAAATTCATTTTAAAACAACCATAAGAGTTTCCAAATAGATGAATTTTCGAGGAAAGAAATTATTATCCTTGGAGAAAAATTGTTGAACAAGAATATTAACTTTTGAAGAGAAATAAATTAATTTCTACCTAAAAATCGATTTTCAACAAAACACGTGAATTTTCAATGAAATGAATAAATTTTTGATTCAAAAAGAAAAATTTCTTTCGAAATTGGTGAATTTTCAGCTGAAGAAATTAATTTTCAACCAAACTGGTGAATTTTTTGGTAAAATAAAAATTACATGAATCCTAAAGGAAAAAGTTTAATTTTTAAATTCAAAAATCGATGTTTAACTTAATACTTTTTCAACCAGAGATGGATTTTGATTTAACATAGTGCACCTTCAACAAAGAAATTAAATTTCAACCAAAAAGTTCAACTTTTAAACAGATAGTTGATTTTTTAAATAAAAAAGGAAGAATTCGCAGTGAATAATGTTAACAAGTTTTCTATCATAATTCATAAATATTTCTTCATTGAAATACTATTTTTAATTTCTACTTTAAAAACTGCTTGAAGTACGTTCTTCATTTAAAATTAAAGTGAGAGGATCGATTATCAAATTAAAGCAAATTCCAAATTGGAAGAAAAAATTTACTCAATACTCAAATTTCAGAATGAAAAAAATGGATCTTTAACTAAACAAATTAATTTTTAACTGAAACTATGGAATTTTCAATAGGAATAAGTTAAATTTTCAGTTGAAAAATTACCTTTTGCAAAAAAAAACTAAGTTTCAACAAACAAAAAAACTAACTGTCGAACAAATTGCTACATTTTTACAAAATATGATGAAGAATGAAATGAAATTGTGAAAAATAAAAATTGTCAAACAAAAATGGAATAGTGACATGTTTGGATTGAAAAATGAATTTCAAACCAAACCTTAAGAGTTTTCAACAAGATGAATGTTCGACTGAAATGAGAAATTTTTAACTGTATAACTTGAACTGTTAACCGTAAAATCGAATTTCAAACTAGAAAAGATCGATTTTTCACTAAAAATGAAACAGTTAAATTTTCAGTTGAAGAAATTGACTTTTAACCAGACTGATGAATTTTCAGGCATAATGACGAATCTTCAAATGAATAGATGTAATGCAAGCAAAAAGATAAATTTTCGACCATGAAGAATGATTTTCTACAAAAAAGGAAAATTTCCCATGAAGTACATAAATTCTCCAAAAAATACTATAATTTTCCGAATCAGGAATCAATGTTCAACTAAATACTTGAATTTTCTCCAAAAAAATATGAATTGATTTTTAACAAAGTAGTTACAATTTCAATCAGAGTTGAATTGTGAATCGTAAAATGCAACCTCAACATAAAAATTTAGCTCTCAACAAACAAGTTAAAATTTTAAACAAGTAGTTGATTTTTTAATTAAAATTGAGAAGAAGGAAAAGTGTGACGAATTTTGAATTGGAGGAACAAATTTATCCAAGTCCTCTCTTCTAAATCCGAATTGTAATTATTTTGAATAGTTCCCGTTCCAAGTAAAAATTCCCTGTTCCAAGTGAAATTATACTTCCTCACTGAAACTCTCTGCCCTAAAATAAAAACTGTAATTAATTTATGAAATTTCCCGTCCCAAGTGATATAAATGAAGAAAAGCAAATAAAGCGTGATAAATCCATTTTTTCGAGGAAATTTAGATAATAATTCTTTCTGTATGTTTGGGCTATCATCAATTTGATTATCAAATTTGAGTCAGCTAAAAGAACCTTACAGAAAATCAAATTTGCAAAACTTTTTTCTTATATTGCAAAAAAATCTTCTTCTCATGAAGTATAGATGTATTTAAATATTTTGAGAATCAGAGTGAAGGAAAGCCACATTCTTTAAATCAAATGACAATATGTTTTTTTGATTCATAAAAAGAAAGCGGTGATTTCTCGTAGTTTTTCGGCAGAATTTTGAATAATCTAGGTTGAGTCAAATAAATTCCCGGTCATTTCCCGGTTTTCCATGGTCATTTCGGGTAATAGTTTAATTTTTGAGGCCTACAAAATGAATTCAGCTTGAAGATCTTAAATTTAGAAATGGTTGTTCTCATGTTTCTTTAATTATGAAATCCTCCACCGTATTAATAAAAAAAACCATTGCTTAGAACGCTATATTGGACATTTATCAACTATTTATCAAAACCAAAAATTTTTCTTTCTTTAAAAATCATGTTTGTTTGAAATTCTAACTATTTGGTTAAATAGTTAGGTATGTCGAAAAAACATATTTAGTTGACGATTCATCATTTTGTTGAAAATTCATCTCTTTGGTTAAAGATTCATGTATCCAGTTAAAAATTTGTCTTTCTAAAAAAGTCAGTATTCATGGTTGAAAAATCGTCATTTTTCGTTAAAAATTGCTTTTTCCTCAGAATTTTATATTTTTGGTTTACAATTTAATTATTTTGTTAGAAAACTGAAATATCTGGAAGAAAATCAAAGCATTTATGGTTAAAAACTCAACTACCTGTTCAAAAGTTGAACTACTTTGTTAAATCCCTTTTTTCTCAATGCACCTCTTTGGTCGAAAATTTGCCCATTCTTTTGAACATTCGTTCATTATTTGGTTGGAAATGAAGTTTTTCAACTGCAAATTTAACCATTCTTTCTTTGCTTGAATATGCGTCTTTTTGGATACAAAATTGATCTGGATTGTTAGAAATTAATCTTTGCGGATAGCACACTCAGCTATTTTGTTGAAACTTCATTTATTTTGTTGAAAGTTTAATTATTCTATTAAGAATGCATCTACTTTGTGAGAGTAATCTATTTCGGTCGAAAGTTCAACTTCTGTTGAAAATTTCCACTTTTTTATTCAAAATTCATCTCTAATGGTAGAAAAGTCATCTTTCTTATTCGAAAATTCATTTTTCTTGGTTAAAAATAGACCGTTTTGTTCAACATTCAACTGCCTTCGGAAAAAGTCATCTTTGTTAGTTAAAAATATATTTATCTGGTTAGAAATTCATATATCTTGTTGAAATTTTAATTATTTGTTGAAAATCCAACATTTTTTTCAAGTCATCTTTCTTAGTTGAAAATACATTTTTACATGCTCGTCATAATGGGGAGGTATTGGTTTTATGTTTTTTTTGTTAGAAATTAAACTGTCTTATAAAAAATGTGTCTTTTTGGCGTTAAAATTCAGCTATTGGATCAAAACTGCAACTGTTTTTTGTCGGGAATGTATCTTTATTATTCGGAAACGGACTGTCTCTTAAAAAAAAATGTTTGGCTTACAAATTTTAATTAAAAAAAAAACCTAATTCAGAGACGTAGTTTGTGGACGGCCTCTTAGAGGATAATCGTTTTTTTCAAACGCAAGCACTGCGCTTGTTTATTTATAATAGTAACTTGAAATAATTTACATTCTTTTTTCAGATTTCTTCAAAGGGCACCTGTGCCATTTTTGAATTCTGCTGCGATAGGCAGTATCGTCGATTGTGCTTTAGTGGCTTGCAGTCTTGACCATAGGGACGCGAACGCTTCCGTTATGAAATTCTTCTTCGATCTTCTCCATAGTGGTCGAAATATTGAGGTATTTATCTTAAACAATAAATCTAATTTTGCGATATATAATATTCTTTCCTGCATAAAATTCTTGACCAGTGATAAACCTTTCAATACGAATATTTTACGACCTTAATTTCTTTTGTAACTTAGGGGTCGTCCATAAACTACGTAGCCGAATTCCAGGCAACTTTCGACTCCCCCCCCCCTTCCGTAGATAAGCGTAGAAATATTCAATCCC
>WSXT02165077.1:0-23931 GCA_011762715.2 Neuroterus valhalla | reverse complement strand
TTTGCTAACTGAACGTTACAGTAACAAACAAAAGCCAAGATAAATTGCAATTTATCAATTTCGAAACAATCAAAATATGAATTTTGGGTTTCAGAAGAGAACCTTGCGCGCAGATTTTTTATTGCTGCGATGGTATTATTATTTTACTTGGTCAAAATACGATATTCAATATGAGTTTTATAGAAAATATACATACATTTTCAACAAAATTGTTGAATTTTTAAGTCAAGGAGACGAATCGTCTGAAGAAAATACAATATTGTGGAAGTTTCAACTGGAAAACATGATTTTTTTGATAGGAAAGAATTTTTTCTGACAGATAGTTTGATATTTGAAAGAGAAATTGATTTTCCGAAATTTTAGTTTTACGAGTGAGAAAAATACAAAAATTGAGTCAATATTGAAAAACTCACAATGACCCAATGACATAGTGAAACATAACATTTTTAATATTATTTCCAGCGTGCGATATTCTGCGTTAGGGAATTAGGCTGCATGAAGTAGTGTTAATGTGGTATAGAAATAGGATTGTGTGCGTTAGACAAGTGATGAATTCGTTTCTAGTGTTATAACTATGAGCCTTTGTAATGTAAAAATCAATCTAATTGAACATTACAGTAATAAATAAAAGCAAAAATAAATTGCAATTTATCAAATCCAAAGCAATAAAAATATGAATTCCAAGTTTCAGAAGGAAACTCATGGCGCAGATTTTTAAAGCTTCGATGGTATGATTATTTTACTCAGTTTAAATCCGATTATAGTTCATGCGTTGCTTAAAACTGAATTGAAAAATAATTCAATTAGCATCGCGTGAACGTACTTAACAATACTGTTGTCATTCATTAGGTATTCAATTTCATTGCGTACTATATTCGAGTATCGGTCACATGAAGGAATAAATCGATTGGAAAAGAAGTCTTCAAGAATAGGCCGGAACTTGAAAAATTATCCATTTTGGATGAATAATGAAGCCTGAAATTATAGTTTCTTTATATCGCTACAGTTCTTGATGTGCTCGCACAAATCCTTTTGCAATTCCTTCCAAATCAATTTTCGCGGTCATACCTCGATTATAGTATGAATCGAGAAAGAATTCTGTATGAACAAAAACTGAATTTTTTTAGGAATTCGTGCTCGTAAATTTGAATTTTTTTCCATTAATAAAGAATTTGGTTTGCCGTCTGGACCTGAAATCTAGATTTTTTTATATTGTGAAATCTTTTAGAATTCCTTGAGATTTATTGTATTTGACGAACATGGCACATAGTATCTCGAAATCCTTTCAATACAATTGACCTCTTGGGGAAAATCGTTCACATTCCTTCAAAAAACGGTGTAAATCTTTTGGAATTCTGCGAAATCTTTGCAAGTCCTTGGAAGCGTTTAAAAGATCCAAAATTCCATGAAAATAATTAATAATCTTGAGAAACCCTTGAATGTCTCTTGAAATCTCTGCAATCGGTTCAAATCCCTAGATTTCCGACAGCAGTTGAGCGTAGTAAGAAATACGACTAAACGAGAATCCCAAGGGTCCCCTATCTGAACGCTATCCGGGTCCGTCTATGCTTAACATTTGAGATCTTGGAGAATCAAGGAGAGAGTAAAAAAGTCTCATTGTCAGCTTGGACGCGCGTCTGTCGATGAGAGGGCGTTTCTACTGCCTTATAGTAATTGCTCGCAGTGGTAGATGATATTTTTTGTCAGACACAATAGCTTTTAACGATGGTTTGTTCAATATCGCGCGTCTTTCGGAGGTCGCGCTTCGCGCTTAATAATAAAATGTACCTCGCGCTCCGCGCTCGGTTTTGAATCTGTCTTGCGCTACGCGCTCGGTCTTCGTGCTGCCCTACAATTGTGTATAGAACTTTTGAAACTAAAAAGTAAAATGTCGGCTGCTGTATTTGATGGTTGTAAATTCTCTTTTGGTAAAACTTGTCCGGCTTTAACGAATAAATTCTCATCGTGTGTTTCGTGCTGCGCACACGATCAAAATCTGTCCGAAACGCAAACTTTTCTATATTACCTTTAACTCTAATACATCAGATGTATATAATAATTATTTATATATGTTTTACCTTTTTTTCTTTAAAATAAAATTTAGTTAGTCTATTTCTAATATTAATATATTTACAAATAAAACAAAAACCACGTACTACGACACGCCATACTTTCATTTTTTGAGTCTTGGAAAAAAAAGTCCAAAAAAATTCCCAAAATGCTCCCCCCTTCAATTTTTCGTCCAAAATAGCTGGTTAACGAACTTGAACTGTCTTTTAGGTCCCTGAGAACGTGTGCAAAAGTAAGATTGAATATGGTTATTCATTCGAAAGTTATCCAGTTCACAGATTATTTTGAATCATTTTTTGTGAGATCACAATTGGAATTTCCGATTTTTCAAGAAAATTAAAAAAGTTGTATTAACAATCTTGTACGGCTCCGAAGAAGAACCCTTTTTTTTCTTCTGAATTTCTTTTCAGTCTTGCTTTATTTGGCTAAAACTTCTCATTTTCGTTTACATTTTTGAATTTTGAAAATGCCACGACTCTGACAATTTGTTTCGAACAAAAAAAATCCTTCGGATAAATTAATTCATTTTTTACGTACTGCAAGAAGCCATACTTACAATTTTTGAGTCTTGGAAAAAAAGTGCAGAAAAAATGTCAAAACTCCCATTTTTTATCCAACGATTTTGTTTCTAACAAAAAAAATCATAAGGATAAATTGTTTCACTCTTTACCTACTTCTTATCGTATACAATAAACCGTACTTACAATTTTTGAGTCTTGGAAAAAAAGTCCAAAAAAATTTGATCCAAAATAGCTAGTTAAGGAACTCGACTTCTCTTTTGGCCCCTCAAAATGGGTGCCAAAGCACGCTCGATATTGATCATTCTTTCGAAAGTTATCGAATTCACAGATTATTTTTCATTATTTTTTCTGCGATCGAAATTGTAAATGTCGATTTTTGAGAAAATTACCCGTCTCAACGTACACTGGTGCGAATCTGCACCAGAACAATTTTCAAGTTGCTGTAATTTCAAAAATATGCTTTGTTTAAAATAGTTCTTTTTATAAAAAAATATAGTTTTTCGTTACTGTCCAATGCAGGATTGTATTCTACGGAAAATTTCACATCAAAAACTTATCTCTTCCAAAATATTTCTCAACATTTCCTCATCTGAAATTCCTGCTGAAATCGCAAAATCACAATTCGCACCTGTGTACGGTACATGGGTGCTGGAATGGAGTGTACGTTAAGAGGGTTAAAAAGGTTGTATTCATAATCGGCCTGACCAAAAACAATATCTTTTTTTTTAATAAAATTAATTCATTCGAGCTGGTTCAATGAATAAACAATCTTTTAGTGGCTGATTCCAGTTGTCTTTAGGTTATTGA
This sequence comes from Neuroterus valhalla, assembly GCA_011762715.2. Lineage (NCBI taxonomy): Eukaryota > Metazoa > Arthropoda > Insecta > Hymenoptera > Cynipidae > Neuroterus > Neuroterus valhalla. The sequence continues at coordinate 20,533 of WSXT02165077.1, read as the reverse complement.
AACTTTGGCAACGCGTTTTAATGCAGATTTGCATCCTAATCAATCGTTTGGCTGTAAAACACGATATTTGTAGAATATCATTGTACAAAGTTGTAATTATTTACCCGATTGATTCAAAGATATACAATTTTATAGGAATTATTGAAATATTTATCTTAAGAATAAAATTGAAGGTAGTTGAAAAAGTATAAGTTCCAAGAATAAATCAAGACGTGAATGCATAATGACAGTATAACAATGCCATCAACAACATGATTGACAGATCTGTCAAATTATCACATTCAAGATTTATCGAAGCTAATATCCAAGCTGTCAAAAATACTCAGAAAATAAACAATGACAAACTCTAACATTCCTCTTTCTACCCTACTCACTCTAATATTTCAAGCTTAAAGATATATTTGCAATTGTTTTGGCAATTTGAAGGATCCTGTCAAAAAAGAAAATAAGATACACATCATTTGGATGAATAAATGCTCTGCTTGTAATAGTTGTTATATTGGCCAGTCCGAACGATACCTTTATGTTCATTTTAAAGAACATAAAAATGGTTGTACACATGATGATCGTGGCCCTGCACTTGTACAGCACTCACATGATTTTGATCATAAATTTGATTTCAAAAATATAAAAATTGTTCCTATCAAATTTAATTACAAAAAGAGACTTTCTGGAGAAACATTTCCAAATAATAAAAACAGAAACTCAATTAATTTGAGATCTGACCCACAAAATGTTATTATTCTTCATGTTGATTTATTAGGAAATTGTTTTGAACTCGTATAACTATTACCACGATCATCAGAATTTCTGAGATATTTTTTTGGATTCTTCTTCCAATTTTTCACTTATTTCATTGGAATAACATTCAAATGTAGGCGCCAAAACAATGTACTCTCTGTCGCCTTTTTGTTTCTGCTGATTTCATAATCATTTATTTATTTATTTCTTCGTTCAAATTCTATTGGCGTTATCTATATTACTTTCAAATGTTCCCGCTTTGTTGTGTACTCTTAGTCGCCATATTTTTTTCTTCTAATTGCGCAACGTATTGTACTTTTTTTTATTTTTAAGCCGCTCTCTGTTTTTTATTAAGTCCTTGACTTTATTCGTTCTCCTCTGTATTTGATTTCCAAAGCGTAGGTTCTATCTTTGGATTGAAATAAAAATGTAAGCGCTCCACTATTTTTTGATATAATATTCATATTCCTCTCCAAATCGGCAGAAATATTCACTCCACAATTATAATTTATAATTTTTCAATGTGCCGAACATTTTTGATCTTTTATGGCAACTAGAAGTTCTTCATACACTGCATCAAGCCGGTTCAAAGGTTTGTTTTTTGCCTTTAGGCATAACGTTTCTGCTCCAATAAAAAGCTTTCTCATTTTATATAAAAAAAGCCAAAGGATGGGAAAATTTATTTATCCATCTCTTGTATCCATACACACTCGTTGAGACTTCAATAAAACATCGCTACACGCTATAATAAATAACATCAGAAAGAATTCCTTTTATCCGATGGTAGATGTCGTATTTCCAAGAAAAATCTAGTGAAAATTTGTCTTATGACATTGTTAAAAAATTACAGTCCTCAAGATCATATCCTGTACTTGTTAAAGAAAAACTAGCTATATTTTTGATAGATAATAAGGGAAGGAAAACTCGCCACATCTGTGATGTATAATACCCTAATTTGAAATATCTGTTCTATAAATAACTGCAATTTTTCGGATATTAATGTCAATATTTTTGAACGTAAATCTCCCATCTTCATTGGACTCGATATTGAAAATGTTCAATTTCGGAATAAAAATTATGAGATTTAAAATAACCATATTTTACCAAAGCTGTATTATCTCTACTTTTTTACAAAAAATCTTTATGTTCTTTAGTCCTGACACCAAAATGTCTGAAAGATTCTCCAACATATATCATAATACAATTTAAACACGATATTCTATAAATGATAATACATAACTCCATGGAATACATCAATCGATTCGTCAATATTTGGACAAGAAAAATTGGTTAAAGTATTTCCAATAGGATGCAGAAATCGAATAATACATTTTATGTAATAATACAATTTGTCTGCATTTTCCAATCCCGCAATTGCCTTGTAACGTTCAGTTTTCTTGAATTTCAACAAATCTATTGGACACTCATTTTTTGTTAAGATTTTCTTTGCAACGTTAAAACTTCTATTGGGATATCTTGTATTGAACCATGTGAATGCTCTATCTACCAGACCAAAACTAACGCTTATTTTATTATAAATTGAAAGATGCAAAGCAAAATCAAGAAAACGTCCTGATCATATTGGTTTTTGATAACGATCGCCTTTAATTCAATTAGTTTCTATATCAAGTTATAAATTTTGAAAATTTATCCTCTTTTCCGTAACTAATTTAATAGTAAAAATCTATTTTTCAGAAGACAAACTAATGTATCATCTATGTGTCTTTAAAAAAACAGAATGTGATAGTCCAAATTATTAAAAATTTAATTTTCAATATTCATCATAATGATATTTGCGTCTGTGGCTGAAATTGATTACCCCATTATGAGTCTAAACGTTTCATTATGAAAAAAATATTAATTTGAATGAGAAGATTTTTAGCATAGACTAAGAACCTGATTAATGTTTTTTGTTCTTCAAAAACGTACTTTGTCTAAGTTCTTTTCATCATCTATGGAGCTTAGGATAAGTTGCTTCGTTATATTCTTATACATAGAAAGAATGTCAAGAGATACAATGTCATTTCCATCAAGAATATTAATTCTATCAATTTGCATTGATTAGAATAATTAATTTTTTTCTTTTTGAGTTCTTTCAGAAGGAGTGTGAGTTGAACTTCTATATACTTGCAAGCTGACAGAAGAGGGCCTCCGTGACCCATAGGAAAAGGGTCGTAAAGCCTTCAATACAATGTTCAGTTCTGTCGTGGCTAGCCGTCAGGGAATACGCAATATTCAGTTTCTATTGTAAAACTCATCCAAATATATAGTTTTATTTTTTATATTCACATCCTGGATAAGTTTATTCTACCTTTCCATCGTACGCAATTATTTTCTCTTAATAACTCCAACAGGTAATGGGCCCAGAGGTACAGAAGTAAAAAAAAAACGAAACAAGTAAATACTCAATTTTTGGAGTGAGGTTAAAGGACAATAAATACACAGCGTGGAACATATGCTTATCAATATCAAAGTGTGGTTGGTGTTTGATAGAGAAGCATCTAGAGTTCCAAATAAGACTAGGCAAGAAAAAGATGATCAAGCGTTTCTTACTATTGGTTTACTCGTAGACAAGAATCAGTTAGTCCACATATGGAACCCCACCAGTGCTCGCGAAGCCTGGAAATAATTGGAAGAGTAAAACCAGAAATCACCTGAGGCAAGTATAGTGCATTCATATAGTAGTAGGGGAGCCCAAGAGGCTAAATGGGAAGTTATTCAAGCGTTGTTGCGACCAGAACTCACGGCCGATTTTTGGAAATGTAAAAAAAAAATTGTGTCCGTAAAATAGTCAAGCTCATCAGATAATTATGAAGGCGGTTCAGCTTGATGTCCTTGCAGTGCTGACCCAAAATTTGACAATCAGGTATAGGAATTTCGCTGTTCTGATAGTTTACGGGTGCGAGAGAGCAAGAAATAGAGAAAGAGTGAGAAGGTAAGAGAGGCGCGGAGTGGGAAGTACATAGTTCTCAGCCCCCGCATGTACCAAATCGTCAGAATATTTAAATGCGCACTCTCATGCATGTAATTAACTTACCTTGTGTTAATCTGACGAGGTCGAGTTGATTCAAGGATGCAAGGTATCTTCCCTTATGTTTTCCTGACGCGCTTAAGAAAAAACCAAATTCCCCTCTTGTGCTCCCCTACTATAGGGTTTTATGCAGAATGCGTTTGCCAGAATCCTACGATATGTTGGTCCTCACTTTGGAAAGTCGACCTGAAGGGCTTACAACATCTTTCGTCAAAAGCAAGATGATTGACGAATTCAGGAGACGCTGGAATGAAATGACAATCAACGACATAACTGGACATCCAGGTGAAGCGGCGATGGAAGCTCAAGCACGCGGAAAGGATTCTTTTTCAGCAAGAAGACAGGACATTATAAAAGGGACTGAGATAAGTACCAACCCTGGGAAAAAAACCGGGAGAAAGCTGGTACAGCCAATCAGTGACTCAGGGATACTCACGGAGAACTAGTTTTTAGAACAAGGGAATGTTATCAGTTATCAACAGAAGAGGTATGCTGAAAAGCTAAAAAAGGAAAGGCTCTAGAAGAAAAGGAGGTTTGGATAGATTCTGGTGCAACAAGTCATATGGCTAAGCATAAGGATTTCTCCAAGGAGATGGTCTCGGTAAGAAGAGGTACGATACGTTTGCAGATGATGAAGAATTCGTTTAAATGCAAGGGGTTGGATTAGAAACCATAATGTTTATAGCCAAAGGACAGGAACTCACCGTGCAATTTGAGAATGTTTTACACGTATCAACACTAAGCTCAAGCTTATTGTCCCTACGGAAGCTAGCCAGGAACGGTTTAAGTGTACAGTTCGAGCGCGAGAACTATGACGTCTTCAGTCTTGAGGACGGATTAGTGAAAGCGACTGCAGTTCAAGCTTCATTCAAACTGTGCAAGTTTCAACTGCTCGACATAGTAAAGCCAGTTACTCAAGGGGTAGGCGTAGGGAACGGTCAGGAAGCAAGCAGCCTAGACATCGAGTGCCTGCTGACACAAGGAACGTTGGAGCAGTCGTTAAAGAAATAGATTCGGAAAAATTCATAAATGTAGAAATAGTTTAGGAATCTATCTGACAGTCTTAGGATGAAATGGAAAAAGTAAATAATGATGAGGATCCACGGAGGGATTCCAGTTCACAGGAAGATCACATCAAAGCAGAAGCGGAAAGAAGAAGCAGCGGAAGGAAGCAGCAGCAGAAAAAAGGACATCGCGCATGATGAAGCTCATACTTGTCATGAAAATAAAGCATGCAGTGTCATGATCACTAAGCTATCTGAAAGATCCAACACAGAAACACCACTAGAGAGGTACACGAGTTCATTAGAATCATCGAGGGATTTCTACAAAGCATTCGGACAAAGGGTGGACTGATCTTTCAACTTAGAACCAACAGCAAACAATCAAGGCCCAATGACCCAAATATACTGCAACCTCAGTCTCATTCCACCCGTATTCGCACCTTCCTCGAAATGCGCTCGTGGACGAGGCGGTGTGGGGGGTTTGGAGAGGGGAGCTCTCCTCGCTTCATTTTCCGCCAGTGCCGTGCATTGAAAGTGGGCAGTAGTACCCTAGCATAGATTTTCGCAACTAAGCTTCAGTTGGCGTCAGTTATTCACATGTATTCGGCCCTGACTGTTTACGTTTCATCTCGCTCGATCTTCTTCCAAGGCCACCGATACTCAAGCCCGAAACCGGAATGAGATTGAGGTTGCAGTGTATCAAGGAATATTCAGGAAGGAAATGGATCCCCCAATTCAACGTCGATGACCGCAGGAGACTTTGACTTTTAGAGGATCTTAAATGATGAAGTGATTGTTGTACGACGATTGAATCTTTCTATTTCATCCAAACTGTATTTAGGATCGGTTAAATTCTGTGACCCATAGTCGAAGGGCCATTGGGCCTTCAGTACGATGTTCAGTTTTGTCGTCGCGAGCTATCGAGTAACACGCACAGGTAAAGACCCTAAGGATTTCTAAAACCTACACTCTCAATATTCAGTTTCTATTGTACAACTCATCCAAATATATTGTTTCCTTATTGATCTTCACAATCGGCATTTGTTGATTTTACTTTCTAATCGTACGTGATTGTTTTCCCTCATTAACTCCAACAAGACACAATAGTTTTGAGTAGATATCCCTGAATAGATGTCCAGGAATAACGCAACAACTTGGAAGCGTTACAAGGACGATATTGTCCAGACACTGAAATCTTCAGAAGATACCGTATTTCTGAACCACACGTATTTTTAATTAAACTCACATTTGAATATATATAATTTCCAGAACTGTTGTGTTTGCACACCATTTTCTTTATAACCTAGAAAAAGGGGTATGACTCAAATACCACACCCTCTACGGAATTCAAATTCTTTCCTTATAACAGAAACCTAAATGGAAACTCAATATTCTTGAGCAATTCATGAATTCTATATTTTTCTGATACGATATGATTCTCGAACAATACTTGATTTCCTTCTGCCTTGACTCCGCAGATTCCGATTCAAGCTCAACGAATATTGCTCACGGAAGCTAGAATGCCGGATTCAATTGGGAACGGTTGTTGAGTATCGCTCTTCCAAACTTGAAGAAAATATGCTAATTTTAAGGTTTTTTTGGTATGATAATAAAATGGGATATTGTTGACCATTATTCTTCAAGAAGTAGAATAACTTGCATGTACTAGAGGGAAGGGTTTTCCAATCGAAGCTTTCAAATTGGTTAGAGCTTCCGGGGAATATTTAAATTCAGACCTATTACTTTACGATCTGATATTTAAATTTTAATGATTATTCTCAACTTTGGAGTCTTTTCTGGGGAGAAAAGCAGGAGAGCCTCGTAAAATTCTTAATCGAAGGATAAATCAACTTCAACCTTCAGCAGCAAAGTTTAAGATCCTTCCCCAACCCGTGTTACCGAATTTGCTCAGTTATTTTCATCCATGTTCTTTTGCGAAAACCAACATGGATTTTAAAGGAGACATTTAAATTTCCAATAGTTCTGCAAACCCCTATCATCATGAAAGCTAGTGTTGAAGGATGGAGAAGATAATGGGAAGAAGAGGCTATTATGGAAGTGAACAGAGGATAGAGGATGATTTGACATGGATAGAAAGACGTCTGCGATACAAGTTGAGGAAAATAGCGGAGGAAAAGAAAGAAAAGGGGGAAGTACGCGACTTGATGGATCAGGTACATTCCTCCCAATGCACATTTCTCCCATCACCGTGAAACTGGTTTCTCGATCGTCATTTCAACTGAATTTCTAGTTACTTCAAGATGAATGACAATAAGGTTGTTACCACTTAATTCGATTGTTTCAAAAAATAACAAGAAGAAATAATAAGTGGGGTTATAACCTTATTATTTCTTATTGTTATTTTTTAAAACAATCGAATTGAGTGGTAACTACCTGATTGTCATTTATCTTGAAGTAACTAGAAATATAGTTGAAATGACGATCGAAAAACCAGTTTCACGGTGATGGGGGAAATATGCATTGGGAGAAATGTACCCGATCCGACTTGATTATGGAAGAATATGGAAAGAATTAGGATAATGAGATTAGGATGAAGAGAGTGTAGGCCTAGTAAAATGTGAGAGATCAAGGGAAAGGGTGCAAAAAGATCTGAAGAAAGTAATAAGGAAGGAGGAAGAAAAGGTTTCAAAGAAAAAAGTCCGTGAAGAATGGCTAGATGAGAGGGGGTGGAGAAGAGTTAAGGAAAGGCTACTAGAGGGTTACAGGTAAGAGGTACAAGAAGTGAAGAGGTAATTGAAAAAGAGGAGGAATAGCGGCAGAAGTAATAATGATAAGAGAGAAAGGTGGGAGGTAGTAGGGATATATGTGAATGGATATATGGATAAAGAGACAGAGGAGTACGGGAAGTTGATGGATGGAAAAACAAAAGGTGATAGGGATAGGTTTGAGAGAAACTCCAAAGATAAGGTAGTGAATAAAGAGGGAAGGAAATCATCAAATCAACAAAAAAATGTTTGCCCCATTTCATCCTGAAAGAAGCATAGTGAGGCTTTGAAAATCGAAGGAGTAGGGTTCCCAGGGCAGTACATTTCAAAGCATCTCAAACTTCTCGTTTCCAATCTTCATGCAATCAAACTACGGCTTATTGAAATTCGAAATCCTAACTTAGAAACTTCCCGAAGTTAGTTCTTCAAAATCCGATTCCTTTGAACTATATTATGTATAAACACAAAAAGGTTCATTTACAAACTATAATAGTCGAAATTGTAGAAGGTTTTCTGAAAATGTATGAAATGATTGTTTGTCTCTACCATCTCATCTTCCTACAAAACTCCTTCATAAAATCGAAACTTGGAAACAAGCGAAATTAATTTAAGTTCGCTCGAGAACAAGAGAACCTGTTTCAAAGAGAAAGCTAACTTCATTATTCCTCTGCCCGGAGGTATTCCTCTTGCATTTTCCTCATATTGCCTCTTTGTAAGTTTTGTTCTCATGCAAAAATCAAATTTTCAGCAAGTCAGTGGAGACTGCAATCAAAAACGTATATTTCCAAAAATATTTCTAGGGATTCCAACCTCTACAATCCGAATTTCCGATAGTTTGAACTTTTTTTGTCTCTGGCTGAAACCCGATGTTCCCCATGCTAATATTCCTCAATGATTCAAAGTTCGATGATTCGAATCCTCGATAATTCGAAGAACATTGTATGCCTCGCCGTGATTATAACCTCTTTAATTTGAAGTGTATCAGTGATTTATCAATAACTGCGACGAACTCATATTTATAATCAAGGCGGTTGCATGTGATTGGTCCGTTGCGATCGGTGGGTTTTGGCGTGTGTGACAAGGGCTGGTTATATAAATGAAGATTGTGCGCTTGTTCAGTTCAATGTTGATAGAACTTAGACCTCAATAATTTCGAGAGTATGGAGAAGATTAGGTATACAACATTATCATTGAGTGAGTTTAAAAGGAAGAAGGACATTGCTACTGATTCCGAGATACTTCACCGAGTCAGGTATCCGTGTATTCGTTGTTTTTCAACGTTTTGAATACGTACCTTCGGGTGCCAAGCTACTGCTTGGCATGGGGGGAGACGCGGGCCTCTTCGCACAGCAAAGTGAGCCTCAAATACTGTACCATTCAGCAGATTTCTAGCCAGGCTAGAGTCGATGGAGCGATCATTTTGAGGTCGTCAGTTAGATGCCGAAATTAGACTCACTGTCCTGGTGTGTCATGCTAGTGTACGTACGTGTGTTTATTACTCGGAATAGGCTAGCGACTACGAAGCGTTAGTTTCTTCGACATGGAGCCTTTTCGAATCTACTCAAAGTCATCTAGTGACCCTCAAGCATAGTCCCCTCGACACGGAGCCTCTTACTTTGGAGAGTAATAGCTTCTTTAAAGGAAACCTATAATACCGGCACAGCGATCGAACCCCAGTCCTCCTGCTCGGAAGCCTGATGCGCTGTCACCTGAGCCAACAAGGCTATTAGGGGATTTCACAGGATTTAAAAAGTGTCATGCGGCCTCGAAGAACTTGATGTGGTCTTGTGATGGAATTTGCAGGTTCAAAGGACTTCAAAGGACCGAAAATATTTTGAAAACTTTGGAGAAGAATTATGAAGTTTAAGTAATTTCTCTAGATCGTATGTCATTTACATAAGTTTCAAAAAAAGTATTCACAAAAACTCAGTCATTTCGTTAGACTTCAGAAGTTTGGAATATTTTCAAGTATTGAATAGGTTATCAGATATTTTGGAGAATTAAAAACATTTTATGATGGTTACAAATATTTTATTGTTGAGGATTATCATCAGACTTCACCTGATTCCAAAGGATTCAAATGATTTGGAAGGTTCTCTAATATCGAAAGATGCTTCCAAAGTTTGGAATTTCTATTCTCGATAATTGATCATATTTTAAGAGAATTCGAAAAATCTTTCATAGATCCAAAGTGCTTTCAATGTATTCAAGGTATTCTGGAAGATTCTCAAGAATTTTGAAAAGCTTGAAAAGAACTGAAATTCTTAAAGAATTGGAAAGTTTTGGAATATTTTGCAAGATTTCAAAATCCCTATAAGATATAAAACATGTAAGAGAATTTCTGGAGATTCTATCAATTTGAAGCTTTTCAGAAGAATATCATAATTTTCAGCGGTAGTTGTCCGAAGATGAGGGAAAAAACTTCTAGTTTTTTAATTGCTTAATATTGCGATTATATTATGACCAAAAGAAAAAAGAAAAAAACGCAGTCAAGTAATTTTTCTACGATGTTTCTTCAACATTTTCTTGTTAGGATAGAACTGACAGTCGATAACTCACCTATCTTTTTAACCAATTATTTGATTTGGAGTTGAATATCAAAGTGAGTAAAAGAGGTGAATAGAAGTAATGAAAGATATCAGCCATAAGAAGTTTGTCGTAGCGACAGCGCGACACTGCGACACCGCAGTTTTGAGTCGCACCAACCTCGAACGGTATCTCTTGGATCACTATAACCTCGCGGTTCATATCAAATAACAGCATTCATTTCATCATCATGAAACAAATTAATACTTTAGAAATAATTATTGAAGCTTTGCTTCTTTTGGGAGGGTTATTGCGAAAGATGGAAACACCCCGTCCGTTCGCGTCACGAAAAATGCGACACAAAATGTCTATAGAATGGCACCAACACAGCTATCTCTCCCCCCTCTCTCTTTCTCCTGCCCTCCCGTTCTAAAAGCCGGTGTAGTATATGTGCAGTAGACTCTGCGACTCTTCCCGTTCTCATGTTTCTCCTTCTTTCGCCCGTACCCACTCTTGCTGAGGACACGGCGCGGCGCACACTCGACGCGCCGCGTGTGTGTATTGAACACGGACTTACACGTTATGCGCGAGTAAAGGCATTTATAATGAATAGTTCTGATAGTGATTCGTCTGAAAGTTCATGTCTACATATAAAACTTGAAACTGACAAACTTCAATAATATAACTCCTTTGGAATTTGAATCTCTAATTGAGACCAACTTTATACTTCCTGCTACAATATTTCTTTTACTGTTGTGCATGTATGCATAAAGTGAAAGGATAGCTGTTTTCTTCCAATCGATTTATGAAATAACAATCAAATCTATGATTCTCTTTTAACGCGAAAGAGCAAAGCTTCTGTCGGTGGTCCTGCGACCGCTCTATTGTTTTATTATTAAATTAGACACAGAAGCTATGCAAAGTGAGAAAAGAGATGAGCAGCATGGAAATTATCGTAGCTCTTGAGATTTTTGTTGAGCAGGAATACAGCGCGACACTGCAGTTGCCAGTCGCACCAACCCCGAACGGTATTTCGTGGACCGCTGGTCCTTCGCAGTTCTTATCCAAAAACAGCATATATTTCATCATTATGTGATGAATTAATAATTTTCAGATTATAAGTTTGACGCTGAGGAACAGAAATACCGTGGCAATTGCTAGGAAGAGAACTCGAACAGATGAGGGAAAGACAGACATGAACACAACCAACAAGTAGCAGAAAAATTTCGATTCCCTACAGATACTTGAAAAATTAGCATAAGAATTAGAAGGATTCTAAAGGTTCAGAATGATTCACTAGAATCTTCGAGGTTTTAAGATATTTCGGAACATTTGGACAAATTTTAACAGACTGGAAGGAATGTCAGAGGATTTTAGAGATGTGGCGGGATTTTGGCCATGCTATACCATGAACATGAAATCTCCAAAAATGAGGTAAACCTACTTTTAAGAATGAAATACAATTTTAGGTTCAGTCAGCAAGTCACGCGATTTCTCCTATTTTTTGTTCTTACAGGCGTGATGAAACGTGACTGAAGAGTTATCGCTGCTCTTAACATGAGAAGCATCTCCATCCAATGGTTTGCTAACAGAACATTCTCTTCAATCAAAGCATTTTATTGCGATAATAATTTAATTTAATTCAAAGAATAAAATTCCTGACTCCAAGGATTATAATTCATCAATTTTTTGAGAATATCCAATTTTCTTCCTGCACATTCCTTGGATAAGAGACCCTCTAGCTGAAATACCTTTTGCTATCTTAGAAGTACGAGATGTGGCGAGGCAAGGCTCTTTCTTCCCTTGCGTTATTGAACCCCTTAAACATTTAAGATTCCTATTTGAAGACCCTTCAAATTTTATATAACGTTTTAAGCAGCGCTCTGAGAAAGATAATTTTGAGTGGTCATAAACTCCGTACATGGTAATTTTCGAAGGGGAAAATCTCTCATAAACTCCATTCCCATTTTTAGAACCTTTATATCGATTTATCTACCAACTATTCTCTTCTCGTCCCCTCCACTCTCAGATCCCTTTTACTCCATTATTTTATACATGCTTCTATATCTCCTCTAATCATTGACCATATTCCTCCTTCATCAATCTACCATCTGCCCTTCCTTTATTTTCTTCTCCAATGCCTCAGCCACTTTTTTCTTCTTTGCATTTACCTCAATTCTTGAAAAACTCTCTTCGATTTGCTCTACACCGTGTCAGCTCAATTAGACACTTCTCCTTTTCTTCCACCTCTTCGTAACACATTATCGCTGAATCCTCTCCCTTCCTCTTACTAAGTTCCTCTCCGAACTCCCACTTCCTCTTTTCTGTCCTCATTTCATTGTTTCCCTTTTGAATTATCCTCTAACCTCATAACGCAGAGTTTTCAAGTTTCTCCGTATAGCCTCTTTTTTCTTGTTTCTTTTTGTCTCCATCTTCTATTCCATACTCTGAAATTGATGAATTGAATATAAGCAGACTCAAAGAACGTAACTGCCTTACACCTTTAATCGACCAGAAACTATCTCTCATTAGGACTCTCATCATAACCATCCGATTGGTTTTATTCATGCACCATTCAGTGATCCAGGAGTATACGGAATCCCTTGTTCTTGTGGCGAAGCATATATAGGAAAAAATGGAAAAGCAATGAGCCAACGTATAAAGGAATAAGAAGACCTTGTGGATCAATAACATTAAAATACTATTGAAACATCAATAAGGACGATTGATATGATACCAACCCCATTCGGCTTTTCGTTTTCTCTGGTTTTTGAAAAAAGACTTGATTAGCTAATTAGATTATTGAGTTGGATCAGTGTGCACGGTAGCCCCCTGGCTAATCACAGGCGTCGTAGGGAGCATACATAAGAACAAAGTACCCTGAAACTCAAGTTACAGGTCAGCGATAAAGATGTGAACTATAGGATTCACGTAACGTCAACAAAATTTCACGTTTTTTACCCCACCGAAACTAGAAACACCTTCCTTCATCTCAATGGATTATCGTAGAAGCATCAAATCTATCAATACTTACTTCTCTTTGAATAAACGATTCTCCGAACAAACATTAGGATCAGCAATGGGATCTCTAATCTTAACATTTATAGCCAAAATCTTTATGGAATATCTGAAAACAAGGATCGTCATAAATCCAATTACGAACCGGAATTTTGGTGCCACTTTGTTGACGACACTTTTGTTATCCAGAGACATGGAATAGATAAACTTTACAAGTTTTCTGATTCCATCAATCGCTCACACCAGGACCTGATTGATCTTGAGCACCGCTCTGGGCATCGTGGATAATGCCGCCCTTTTTTCAAGCATACAAAAAATACCTTGTAATCGCCATTCACATGATCGGCGGAGGAAATCATTGTATGTTGCAACTGAGAATTTTTATTGTTATGAATAATTCATTAAGAATTGCAAATCTTCGTCTACCATTTTTTATATTGTGAAGGATTCATTAAGTTATTGAATCATAGGTAAAATGACAACGCGTAACAATATAAACATATCCAGAAAATACAATTGCAATGGCTAAACATGAAATGTAAAGGGTTCTGAGGCAAAATAAAAAAAGTCTTGTTGTTAAGCAGACACCAGATTTGTAGTATCTTGTTTACATTAAAGGGCCACAAGGTCCTCACAAGAGAAACGTATTCTTACTTATTTAACACACACAAAGCTGGTTCTTTAAACTAACTTACCAACACTACTACACAAAATGTGATTCCCTAACGCAGAATATCATACGCTAACCGGAAAAATTCTTACCGCTTGTGAGGAACGACCAGTGCTGGGTTAAAAATTTGTTGTGCCCAAAGTCATGTTTTATTTGTTTACTTAAACGCAGAATTTATAAAAAACGTCCCCCTGAATATTAGGCGTCACATCCAGACTTTCTATAAAAAGTCTCAAAATATTGGTTCTGAAAGTCTGGATGTGCCGCATGAGATTCAGAAGAATATTTTTCATCAATTTTCCTACTTCTCAAAGAATTGGCTGAAAGTTAAACTACTTTGTTGAAAATTTATTTTTTCAAGATTCACCTTTCGGTTTGAAAATTCAACTCTTTGGTTGAAACATCTTTTTCTACTCTGTTAATTTGGAGACAAAAAACTATCTAGATTATTATGAAAGAAGATATCGCATTCATTTTTATCTCCTTTTTTAATCTTAAAAATTTACGGAATAATGAACATTTTTGGAGTTCAATCGACTTCTACTGTGAGTAATACTGAGAGTAATTTTTCGTGAGATTTAAGGATGAATATTTTTTCCTTTGATGTAAAGAGTAATTCTTGGAATAATCATAGAAAATGGATATAAATAGCTCATTAAAAATTGTACTGAGCCATGGTAAGGAATTTAACTTGATTCTTTTTATAATTTCCAGGTAGATTTGTTCCAATTCAAAAGTGTGAATTTATGAACTGGGTCCGGCTTCTTATACAGATTTTGTAAAGTAAATACAAAACTATTCTTCCTATACTATTATTGAGAATTCTAAGACTCGTTTGCATTAGTATCGAAAAATTTCGAATCTTTTATGAAAATTCTTTCAAGATCTTCAACACTTTGGTTCCCGTTCAAGACTCCTGGACTAATTCTACACTCTTTAAAGGACATATTTTTTCCGTGCTTACGATATGCTATCTCCACGTTAGGAAACTCAGTATATGAGTCGTTTGTACGCAAAAGTTTCAAAAGGTTAGACGGTGAATTGTGTTCATTTTTTTTAGCAGAGAAAAATGCGGAAAAATGCACACATTCGTCATCCAATGAATACTTGAGGTCTGAAGTATAAATTTTCCTCAGAAATTTTGACTTCTAACGAAGTTCACTGGGACTTGAATAGCCAAAATCAGGAATAACTGAAAAACTTGAACCAAAAACTTGCCGTCCTCTAAATTTTGCTGCCCTGGGGGCAAAATTAAAAATTGCACAAAGGGCCCTGAGGGCCCATAGTGTAAATCCAGCACTGGCTCACACTCTTATAGCCAGCTCACCATGGGATTTGAACAAAATGAAAAATTGTGTTTCTTGGACGTACTAGTTCACGAATGATCCGATAACACATAAGAACACGGAGTTTGCAGATAACCCACTTATGCAAATAGATACCCACACGCAAGGAGCTATTGACTGCAAATTCATGTTAGTCAGACTGCCAGCGATTAACAGTGACGAACAAGAGACAACCGATGATTTCTCGAAGAATTTTCTCAAGTTCATCTCTATCACACCTCCAAAGCCCTCATCTCTTCACACTCGCTCTCACATTCGTATTCGTGTTCGGTTCTTTTCGGGTCAGATCGGGTGGCGAATTGAAGCCGAGGGACGAAGATAGGAGAGCGAAAAAGCTAGACTGATAGGCTGACCGAACTGAAGAGATAATAACCAGAGACTTATCAAAACTTCTACTGACGACTAGAGGGACTTCGGAGAAGTTAGTTGACGGTCGTTATGAGAATTCTTCGGTGAATAGCCCCTCGTCCACACGCTCCTTTACATCACCAACCATTTAAAAAAAAAAGGTCATCAGCTCTCTTGTACAAATACAGATAAAGATAAGTCACGAAGGATTTAAAGAAACTTCCAACTAAAATCCTAATACGGAGCAATTATACAAAAATATGTGAATTGATAAAGCTTCAAGAAGATACACTCATGAAACAAATTGAACACAACTTACTTGAGAAAGAGCGAGGAAAACGAAGACCATCCTATTATAAGGTGTCTCAGAGAAAATCGGAAGAATTCCGTACAATCACAACATCCAGAGCATATTCATTTTACCTGCGAAGATAGGGTAACTGCTTAACAACCCTAGCGACAAAAAGGCACCTGTTGGCGAATTGAGGGTGAATAAAATTCGTTGCATTAGTGGAAAAATTCAGATTGGGGAAGCCGAAAGAGCAGTGAGCCATAATATAAAGGAACATGAGAATGAACTCAGCCTGAAACGCATACATGATTCAAACCTGGAACAAATCCTCCTACTCCATCAGAATCCGTGTTCTGCACATTGTTCCTCTGTTTGCTTGTTATAGAAAAGCCTGATGAGGGTAGCGGTACGTCATCATAGCATTGCAATGTTGTGGAAATTTTTTATGAATAGAAGTCTCGGTATGTCATAATAGCTCGGGAAAAATATATTAAGCAATTTTCACAATCGGTTTTGTTTTTGTGTTTTCTCCATAAACATTTAAAAAGCGTAACACTTTTGTTGTTAGATGGGATAGCTCAAAATGAAAATCTGTTAACAAATTTTCTTTGTTATCCAGGCCCACTTCATCGTTAATAGAATGACGTTAATTGTACCTAATTGCACAATTATTTACATTGGGTACTGTCCAAACCGTCCTTGCTGCGCAAGTGCACTATTATTATTCCTAACGCAAATGTTAGTTATGTTCTAACGGATGCTTGGGTACAATCAAATTAGGATAATTGGATGATGACGGAAGTGCATTTTGAAACAGTTTTAAATAGAATATTGGTATTTGTATTGGTAATTGTATTGTTGACCTAAATATCTTTGATTAATATTCTGGACGTCGTTGCATATATACTAAATTGATGATTCTATTTTGGAATACACATTTATGATCTACAAATTATTCTCTTTACGTATAACAGCGTGAATTATTATCCTTTCATTTGCAGCTGCGACGTATTAAAATGTCCTGCAATTTTCGTTATGACACAATTTATCGCAATTTGCAATATTATTATGGTATCGAACCGCACATTTTATTTCCTAGAGAATTTCGGGGAACTTCAATTATGAAATATTTTTTTCTCTAAAACTCAGCAAGACCCATTCATTCTTTTCTTCTAATTTCAGAGCAAAACAACATTAGCAAAATTTTGTGAATTAGTTTTTTTTTGGAAACCAATTTCGTTCCAAATAAAGAGAAGAGGTAACGATTTTCGTTATTATTAAATAAAAGTTCTCGGTGATAGTTTATAATTAAAACTGAAAACTAGTTCTTGATGACGTGAGTTCGAAGTTTTTAAGTCCATTAAAGTATTACAGATCCAGATTGAAAATTTTACAAGTTTGAAGTTATAAAATGCTTCTTATGAACACTTCTCGATTACGAAATTTGTGTCTTTAGATGCTTCTGATTTCAAGTGCTTTTTTTATGGGTTTGCGATTTGAATTGTACTTTTCAACGTTATTTGATCACTTTCTCAATTTAAATACTTTGACATTGATCATTTGAAATATCCAATTCCTCATTCAATCGAATTTATAATTTGATGATGATTTCATAATTAATCTATGATTTATTTATTTCATATGGACTGTTCAGTCGAACTTTGCTCATTTTTGCGACATGCACAAGTTTTTAGGAATAAAATTGAACCTGTTTTGATTAGAAAACCATCATATTTGAACACTCCTAATTCAAATTTTAACTAACGACTTGACAACTTTCCATTGACCAAGATGAAAAAAGATAGACTAGGAAAAAGTCGAATAACACACAAACGTTTTACAAACGTTTTTAAAACGTTTTCTGACAAACCAAAAACGTTTGGAATTTTTCGTAAGAAAATTGCTTTGCAAACGTTGGATACTTCCGCTGATTTTTGAGACTCAAGTGAACAAAACTGATCGAAAACGCAATACAAACGTTTTCAAAATCTTCGACCAATAAATATTTGAGTGACTACGAATTCAAAACGTATGGAAAACGTTTCGAAGAAATTGGGTAAATGTTCAAATGAAGTTGGGGAAAAGTTCGAGAAGTTAAATTTTAAACAATCGAAATTACGTTTTTTTCAGACTTCAAAATTAGATTTGCATCATGATTAGTGTCATTGAGCAATTTGAAGATACAAACGAGAAATGAGATCTATCAATTTATATTTTTTTTTAGTTCACATATCAACTGTTACACATTATATAAAAAATTTGTCTTTTTTTATATATAAATACTTGGTTGATAATTCGTCTGCTTGGAAGTTTTTGGTTGCGAATTCTATAAAATTTGTTTGAAAAGCCACTGTTTCGTTGACGATTTAAATATGTTTCAGCTAAAAATGAATCACTTTTGAAAATTAAACGATCTAATTGAACTGTTTTTTCACTTGACTGTATAATCTTCAATGGATAAAAATGGAACCCTCTTGTAAAAGATTCGTCTTTTTAAATCAGACATTCTTTTCTTCATAAAAATAGTGCCAAAACTAATTTCTTGTGTTGAAGATTTTTATCTCTGGTAAAACATTGATTTTTCCAACTGTAAATCTTGAATTGTTATTTTTTTCTCGATTGAACGATCTTTGTTGGTTAGAAGTTCATCATTTTTGTTAAATATGCGTTATTTTTGTCTAACAATTATTCCTAATTGTTTATATATGGAACTATTTGATCAGATTACTCTATGTCGATCAAGGATTCAACTGTTTTGTTTAAAACTCGTATTTCTTTATTAATATTATTATTATCAGCATTTGGAACTCGAAAATCTTCAAAATCTTGGCTGAGAATTTTACAGACTGAAATCCAACTATTTCTTTCAAAATTGATCAATGTATGGGAAAAATCTTGTGTGATCTCCGAAATTCGAACATTTTTTTGTTCAAATATCAAATATGAGATGTTTCTCCATGATTCGACCCCTTCGGTTGGAAATTTAGGTACATGACGAAAATTCAACAATTTGGTTCACATTTTTTTGTTTTACTTGACTGAAAAATCTTCCTTTGTCAGAAATCACTCTGTTCTAATCAAAGATTCACTAGTTCAATGGAAAATCCTATTTTTTATTGAAGATTCAAATGCTTGGTTAAATTTTCATCTCTCTGGTTGAAGGTTACTCTATTTTGTTCAAAATTCATCTATTTATTCTGGAAATCTTCCGTTATTCAAGAAATGCTTGTCAAAAATTCAACGATCAGATCACATTTTTCAATTCCTTTCATAAAAAGCTCTTTTAGTCGAGAATTGATTAGTTTTGAATAAGGAGTCAAACTATTTTGTTGGGGTCCGATTAAGGATGTAGATGCTCTGTTGATCATCCATCTTTTTGATCAAAAATTTAACTATTTTGTCAAGAATGTATTCAATTGCAATAAGAATCTTTGTCTTTTCAATTTCTTCAAATCTTCGCGTTCATAGTTAGGAAATTCAAGTACTCAACAAAAAAATAAAGAATTTGGTTGGAATTTCTATCTTTTTCGACGAAAAGATCTTCCATGGTTAAGAATATAACCCTCGAATTGGATAATCTTCTTTTTTGTCAAAAGATAAATTTTTTTAGTAGAAAATGGAACTGACTGGATGAGAATTAATTTTTTTCATAAAAAATTCAATACCATAAGTTTCCATATTCTAGTTATTTCATACTTCATTTGCTAAATGGTCGGAGTCTGGAGCCTAATTAAGGAACTTTTAAATGTCATTTCATGACGAAATTTTCCATTTCCAGTCTAAAATCCTGTGGACTATCTTTTCAAAAAGCTAGTTAGCTTAGCATAGATTTCCAGTTTTACAGCATTATGGGTCCTTAACTTTGATTTTAATATCAAATACTGAGACCATAGAGTCGAAGGCTTCAGTGTTCCTGCCAGTTTATCAAAATACGTCAACAATACATTTTCTGGGAGCAATTTTTTGTTGTTGAGTAAATCCACTTCATAAGTCAGCAGATTTAGTGATACATCCTCAGGTACTTATGCAATGTCTGGCGGAGTACACAGATTGTCACAATTTAGAGATTCCAAATCAGAACTATTTGATTACTTCCAAAGGAACCAACAATTCGAGAACCAAAAACAAAACAGATTTTGGAGCACTAGCTGTCGGGCTGTCCTCAGTTACCCGTGGTCTCACTGTCACAGCTGTTACACTGAACTGCTCTCAATAAACAAAGTGGTATTCAAACTGCCCTCCAGATGTCGCCAGTGAACAGTATGAAGTCTAATTAATAACATCATATATTCCAACTTGCGAAAGCGTGGAGATACCAATACCAGTGTGTAATGTTACCAACGCCAGTTTCGGAAGTTCCTTATCTCGAAAGTGCGTGTGCGTGTGCGTCTACTACTTTAATTTGATGAGTGTGAATTCTCTTTTGTTAAAGTTTCTCCGGCTTTAACGAATGCATTCTCATCGCGTGTCTCGTGCTACGCACACGATCAAAGTTTGTCCAAGGCGGTAGAGAAGTTTTGTTGCCTAATTTTTTCACATGTTGTGTAGTTTTTCTAGAAATCCAATTTTTAATTTCATTTTTCACGATTGAAACGAAAACCACGCGTCCAATGAGAAAAATTATAACAAATTTACAGTTATTCTTTTGGGGTGAATAACTGTTCTCTATTAATCTTCAGTGTTAGTTTTGGTCAATTGTTCATAAATTTTATTACTTCATTTTTATAGTTATTTTTCCTGAATGAAATGAATTCATTTTATGATTTTTTATAAATGAAGCAAAAACTATTGTCCCATCAAAAAGTTAACTTTACCAAATTTGTAGATCTTT
>WSXT02165076.1:0-40807 GCA_011762715.2 Neuroterus valhalla | reverse complement strand
ATCGTTGCTCGATTCCGTATTTCCATTTCGAACAAGTAAATTTATGGTATTGAGAGTGAAATGTGCCCCTCCAAAATATTTTTTTTTTCATAAAATTCAGGAATATACGCAGTGAATTCTTTTGTTGGATGCGATTGCGCGCGCCGGTGTTTTCCGTTTTAATCGCAAAAATTAATCAACTTTTTGATTCTTTTAAAAAAAGTTGCAGCGGGGTACCGCCGTAGAAAGGAATGCGTATTTGCCATAAAAAAAGAGACGTTTTTGTCAATTTTATTCAGAATTCTCAATGTTAGGTAAATAGAGTTCAAAATTCACCATTTCTCTTCACAATTAGTTACCGGATGCGAATAAAATAATACTTTCCAAATATTACCTTTCGTCCACTTTCCACTTGAAGTAAGTAACTTTTAAACTTAATTAAACAGAAATAATTGTTTAAACAAATTATTATTGTTTATAGCTATCTTTGTCTAGATTAATACTACATAGTTGTGGTTTTTTCCTGCAATTCTTAACTTTAATCACTTTTCAATTAGAAAGGAGTGATAATCAATTCAAGTTAAAAAAATAAATGTTTAAACAATTTATCGCCATTGCTACTAATATTCTCTTTGCTTGATAATAGAAACTTGCGGTTTTTTCTGAAATTTTTAACTTTTTGCCCACTTATCACTTTAAGTGAGTTGATATTCAATTTAATTTAACAAAAGTAATCGTTTAAACAAATCATTATTGTTAATGGCTATCTTATCTTAGGTTAGTGCTAAAAGTTTCGGTTTTTTCTGAACTCTCGAACTTTTTGTCCACTTTTTACTTAGTGAGGTAATAATTAATGCGCCTTAACAAACATGTTTATGTAAACAATTTATTATTGTTTATGAACATTTTCTCTTAGATAAGTGCTAGAAAGTTGTGGTTTTTTCGGGAATGTTCAACTCCGCTTTACCTTTTTAGCTGTGAACAAGTAATAAATAAAGATCAGAGTGGAGAATATTTTGAACAATCTCTTCCTTTTTTGCGGATATATATTTCTGAATTGAAACAGAACTTATTTTCGTGGAAAAAATAGAAGATTTTGGGAAAATGTCCGCTATTTTGGGTCCGCCATTTTGAATTTTGAATTTTCAATATAATTTTTGAAATCAGCGACCCAAACACCTCTTTGTACCCATTTTCGTGGAAAACAATAGAAACTTTTAGAAAAATGTCCGCCATTTTGGATTCGCTATTTTGAATTTTGAATATTTAGTGTCATTTTTGAAATCAGCGACCAAAAAAACCCCTTTGTACTCATTTTCGTGGAAAGCAATAGAAAATTCTGTGAAAATGTCCGCCATTTCGGGTCCGCCATTTTGAATTTTTAGTATCATTTTTGAAGTCAGCAACCCGAAAAACGTGATATAGACACTCAAGAAGTCATGAATATTAATTCTTTGAATTTTGTCCAGGAATTTCGGATCTTGAACCACTGTGCGACGGGAAGTCGTGATGATGATGCAGACATGATCAGACGGAAAGGGATGTGAGAGAGTGAAATAAAGGCTACCGAGAGGATACATGTGGTAGGCACAAAACACAAAGAGAATACATAAGAGTGAATTGGATGGCAGAACAGAAAGATGGGAAATGTTTAAAGGGGCAGACGAAAGAATCAATAGCAGAAGAGATGAGGTTAAGAGAGAAGAGAGGGAGGAAAAGGAGGTGTAAATTTAATTATAGAAAGAAAAACTAAAATATCTCACAGGCAAAGTTGTAGTGGCAGAAATTGGTTTCTGTACAGGTTCCATCGGTGGTGGTGGCCACTGGGGAAATGGCCATTCGAAATGAGGCTGAACAGTCCAAGAAGGTGCTGCAGCTGCAGCATGCGACTGGGAAATTGGCGCTTTATTATTTCTAGGTACTCTATTAGTCAGAACACTTCTACTAGACCAGGTTTCCTGAGGACCAGCGACAACATTCCATGGATGCATTGGCTTGAAGTATGCTTGATTGGAATCGTCTTCCAAACTCTGCTGTTCTTCCTTAATCCTTTTCTTAATATAAGGATCGAGGTTGATTGTAAAGGGCAAGAATATCTTCATATCGCTGATCAGCAAACTGGATCGATGGAAAGTCAGAAAAACGTCAAGCTTCCTCTCGTCTCTATCCATGTCAAGCAGAGGCTGCACGTCTTTCAAAACTGGAATCTGGGGTCGAACTCTGGAATAAAGAAAAACAGGGCAGATTAATTAGTATCGTAAGGTTCGAAGTGCTATATGAAACTAAAAAAAGTATTTAGAAATTTCTTCCTGAAGAAAGAAGGATCCTCAAAAACGAATATGAAAGTACCAAAAAAGTAGCCATTTAATACATAAAAGTTATTTTCTGACCAGATATTTGATTTTTTAACCGAAAAAGTAAGTTTTCAACGAAACAATTGAGCTTTGAACTAAAAAGACGAACTTTCGACGGAAAATAATTAGGTAGTTTATAATTAAATTGTTAAAATCAAGAACAAAATATTTATATTCTGAACCAACTGACACGATTTTTGAACAAAAAAGATGAATTGTCAACTAAGAACATTAAATTTCTACCACAAAGTAGATGAATTTAGGACCGGAAAGTAAAATTTTCAACAGATGAGTTTTTAAAAAAAAAATCATCAGAAGAAATTTACACCAAAAAACATAATGATTTCGAATGATTTTTATAGAGTTTAAACCCAAAAATATAAATGTCCAATAAAAAAGTTAATTTTCGACCAAATATTTCAACTTTCGATACAAAGAGACATATTTTCAAAGTAACAGTTGAAATTTTACCCAAAAAGACAAATTTTTAACCAAAACGGATGACTTTCTAACGAAATTGTTCAATTTTCAAAATAATAATATAACCCTCAACCAAATGATAGGATTTCATCACAAGGGAGTTGAATTTAAAGATGAACAGATTTTTAAAAAATACATAAATTTGCAAGCAAATGAATTGAGTTCCGGGAATAGGAAGTAAATTGTGCACCAAGAAATAAAACTGTAATGAAGCAGTTCAACTGACAACCAAATTGTTGAATTATCAAGCCAAAAACTGAATGGTTTTACTTCAAACCCAAAAAGACGAGTTTAGGACCATAAAGTTGAATTTCCAACAAAACTTTCAAACTTTCAACGATATAGTTGAACTCTCAACTGAGTAATGAGGTTTTTGCCCAAAATACAGGAATTTTCAAACTGAAAGGACAAAACTCAACTGCAATGGTAAAACTTAAACAACAACAAAAATGGTTGAAAGTTGGAAAGTCAACTACTAAACATTTGAAAAAATTGAAAATTCAATTCTTAAGAGTTAAATTTCCATTTGTTGAAAAACGGAGAAAATCTAAAAATCATTTTTCAACAGTTATATTCTCTTCTATTTTTACGATTAGGAAATTTTGCTGTCGAATAATCGACTGTTGATAAATCGTTATTATTTATAAGTTCACTATTATTCTTCAATTCAACAGTCATCGGTTGGCCTCTATAAGAATTTAATTTTTATTGATAATATTCAATGATAAAGAATATTAAAATTCAAGTTCAGTTTTCAGCAAATTTCCAACGTTTCGATTTCGTATTAGAACATGTGTTAAAAATTTCATTTTTACATCATCCTACATGAAAATTTAATAAATAAACATTTAAAAACATGAAAAAATGTTAGAGGGACGGTTCTTGCGATAACGGGTAGCAGTTGACAAATAATTTTGATTAATTTTTGAATTTTTTTTCTTTCTTGGAAGAGTTCCCTTAGGTCAATTTTTTGTTTCCAGAAAAAAGTATCAAAAAAGTAGCCTCGACTAAAAAAGTATTAGACAAGTAAAAAAATATTATAAACGGAATACTTTAGATACGTTCTAGTCACTTCAGGGTGGGATTATGCGGACGATTTCCCATTCCCGGTCATTTCCCGGTTTCTGCCGGTCAAGTTTTTCAATTTTCCCGGCCAACTGAAAGTGACACATTTATATTTGCCGCAAAACGCAAACATCTATTTTGATTGCATTGCAAAATAAATTAATTTTGAAAAAATACTCAAATTTTCACGAAAAAACATCCTCTTTTCACAAAAGTTTGAACAGTTAAACTTACAATTGAAAAAATCAATTATGATCATGAATCTTCAACAAGAGCAGTTTAGATTTCCAACTATAAAGGTGAATATTCAAACAAGGAGAGTAATTTTCAAATAGAAACATCAATTTTCTACTAAAAAATACAATGTTTTAACAACATTTTAGTCTTAAAACCCAACTTCATACCAAACATAAAAGTTTTTAACTAAAACGAAGAATCATCAACTGAAAGAGGTAAATTTTCGAACAAATGAATTAATTTTTAGTAAAAACATATAAATTATTGTCAAACAAAATGTGAATACTCAAATTTTAAATTTAACCAAACTAATGCATTGTTAACTACAATTATGGAATTTCCAATTGAAATAAGTTAAATTTCCAGTTGAAAAAAAAATACTTATAAAATTGTAAATGTTTAACTGTAGCAGTTAAATTTTAAACCAGAAAGATGAGTTTTCACCTAAAATGATGAAACCTATACTAGAATAGTTGAAATTTTCACCAAAAATTAATTTTCAGAAAAAAAAAAGAATAGTAACATTTTTGGATTTAAAATTAATTTTGAACAAAACATAAGAGTTTTCAACCAGATAAATTTTCGACTCATATGAAAAATATTCAAATGTCTAACTCGAATCGATGAACGTAAAAAAGAATTTTCGAACAAGAAAAATAACTTCCGAAGAAAAAGATTATTTTATTCCACAAAAAAAAATTTCTCCAACAAAATATGCGAATTTTCAGCGAAATAATTCAATTTTCAATTCAAACGAGAAAAGTAACTTCCGAAGAAAGAGATAATTTTACACCAAAATTAATTTTCCAACAAAATATGTGAATTTTCGACGAACTGATTGAATTTTTTCACAAAGAAAAATTTTCATCCAAATATTTGAATTTTGAAAAGTTCATTTTCCACAAAGGACGTTCCAGTTAGAGAAATTAATTTTCAACCAAACTGGTGGATTCCCAGGTAAAATTATGAATTTTAAACTGGAATAAATGTATTTTATGCGAAGAAGGTGAATACTCAACCCTAAACATTAATTTTCTACAAAAGCGGGGAATTTTTAACAAAGGAAATAAATTCTCAAAGAAATAGTTTAATTTGTAAATTCAAAAAACAATTGAAAAAAACAGATGAATAGATTGAAAAAAAGTAGTTACATTTTCCAACAAAAGGGTTCAACTTTTAACCAAGTATTTGATTTTTGAATTGAAAAAGGAACAATGTGAACAAGTTCTCTATCATAATTTAGAAATATTTCTTATTCGAAATACTACTTCTACTCTCAAAACTGCTTTAAGTACTTGTTTAATTTAAAATTAGGAAGGGAGGACTTTCAAATTTTCACGAATTTTAAATTGTACGAGCAATTTTCTCAATTTCTTCTCTTCTCAATTCGAATAAAATGAGGAGAAAGCAAATCAAACGTGATAAATACATATTTCTAAAAAAATTGATAAAATAATGCTTTCTGTATCTATGTTATATTAATTTATAAAAAAAAGCGGTCATTTCTCGTACTTTTACGGTAAAATTTTAAATTGTCGGGGTTAAGTCAAGTAATTTCCCGGTTTTTAAATTGAATTCCCGGTCATTTCCCGGTCCATCCCAGTTTCCCGGTCACATCACCACCCTGCACTTGCAGCCTCAGATTAAAGAGAGAAATGGTTCTCAAATTAAAATACACGTCTTTTGATAACACAAGCGAAGTATTTATTCATTATTACTTGAAAAGGCCTGAGCTTCTCAAAGCTCAACTCGTCTGCTGTGACGTTCGATGTGAAACATCGGAGCCTATGATCGGAATGAAAAATGAAGAATTAGAATTAAGAAAGAAACGTACTTATCGTAAAGGCTTTTAAGCGACATCGAGTCGTCTAAATTATCTTCACATGTGTCAAAGTAAAGAATCAACCAGGAAGTCCGGAAGGGCCACTGTTCGGTGATGTTGATCCAACTAGCGAGGTGATACCAGTTGAAATCAATTTGGAATGCTTTGAGTAACCTTCCTGAAATAATAAAATTCACAATTGAATCTAGGATAATTCAATCCATAGATGCAGGGTCATTTCATTTTATTTCGCTGATGTCGTTTGCTATTATAAATTTCAATGTTTTTTCAACTCAATTAATGATATATAATAATCGAATTAATTATCTCCATTTCGAAAATTTATTCTCAAAATGTGGAGGTGCAGGAATTTATAAAACTAAAGCCTGAATAGATAAAATTTCACTTTCAAATTCGTGAATTTGAAAGTTTTGGTCCTTTTCGCGGATGGATAACTCCGGATAACTCGTAGGGAGGAAAATAAAAAATCCTGGATTTGCAGTATATCCATTCAGATATAAACTAGGTTCATTATTTTTATGTCCATTTTTATAAAGCTATTCCAAAAATTTATGTTTCGGTCAAACACGGCTCGAGACCAACGCAAAATTTAAAAGATACAATCAAGACCTGTTTTACATATATGTACTGTAAATCCGGGATTTTTTCATTATTCTCCCTAAGAGTCAGTCGAGTTCGAAAAATTCGTCTAGAATTTCAGAAGATTTTAAAAGATTCTAGAAAATTTCTCAAATCTCGCAATCATTCCAAAAAACTTCAGAAAAGTTCAAAGGTTCCAGAATTTTACAAAGATTTCATGGATCCAAATCAGCTTCGAAAGATTCCCGAGATTAGTAACCTGATTGGTAAATAATTCATGAATATAATCCATAAGATTTCCAATATTTTGCAAATATTTGTAGGATTTGAGAAAGATTTCAAGGATCTCAAAAGATTTTATAAGGTTTCAGCAGATTTGGAAGATTTCAGAGATATTGCAAAGATTCTAGAATTTTACACAGATTTCATGGATTCAAAGAGGTTTTAAAAGATTTCAAATACTAATATTCTAATCGGTGAATGATTCCTTGAAAAAATCCAGAAGATTCACAAGACTTCGCAAAAATTCCTAGGACTTCAGAAAGACTTCAATGATTTCAGAAAATATGAAAAGATTCCAGAAGATTTCACAAATTTCGCATAATTTTTGAAAGATTCAAAAGATTCCAAAACTTCACAAAGATTTCAAGTATCTCAAGAGGTTTATAAAGATTTCAGCAGATTTGGAAGAATTCAGAAATATTGCAAAGATTCTAGAATTTCACACAGATTTCATGGATTCAAAGAGGTTTGAAAGATTTCAAAGACTAGAATTTTAATTGGTGAATGATTTCTGGAAATGATTCAGAAGATTTACAAGACTTCGCAGAGATTTCTAGGATTTCAGGAAGATTTGAAGGATTTCAAAGAATCTGGAAAAATTCTAGAAGATTTCACAAATTTCGCATAAATTTTGAAAGATTTAAGAGTCCAAAACTTTACAAAAATTGCATGGATCCAATGAAGTTGAAAAAATTTCGAAGAT
Source organism: Neuroterus valhalla (assembly GCA_011762715.2). Taxonomy (NCBI): domain Eukaryota; kingdom Metazoa; phylum Arthropoda; class Insecta; order Hymenoptera; family Cynipidae; genus Neuroterus; species Neuroterus valhalla. The sequence goes on along the minus strand of WSXT02165076.1, from coordinate 33,285 downwards.
TCCAAAATTTTTCAAGATTTCCCAAATATTTTCGAAGATTTCAAAGATTTCAGAAATGTTTCAGAGGGAACAAAATTCCACTACGATTCCAAAGAATCCGTATGGATTACAAAATTACAAAGATTTTAGAAGACCACAAATCATTTTACAAAGATTTTTACATATTCAAGAGTTTTTATCTCGGAAGATTCTACGAAGGATAGGAAACAATGCAATGATTCCACAAAGATTCGGAAAATTTCAGAAGTTTTACGAGATTCCGCAAAGATTTTTACGGATTTCAGACGGATTTCAAAGAATCCAAAGGGTTTAAAAGATTTCTGAGAAATTTGCAAAGATTCGAAGAGATGAAAATTATCTTCACAAAGATTTAAACAAATTTCAAGGGATTCTGACGATTACGCAGATTTCAAAAAATGTAAAAAAATTTCAATGAAATAGAAAAAAAATCCAAAGTATCGTAAAAAATCTCATTAGGATTCAAATGATTTGACAAAGATTTTAATAGACTCCAAAACTTTTCAGGAGATTCCTACAAGATTTCTCAGAATTTCCAATATTTCAGGAATATTTCAAAGGTTACGAAATTCCACTAAGATTTTAAAGAATCCAGAGGGATTAAAAGATATCAAAGAAATTCACAAAGATTCAATTTTACAAAGATTTTATCTCATAGATTTCACGAAGAATGATGAAAATGCAATGATTTCACAAAGATTCCGAAAATTTCAGAAGATTTACAAGATTCCGCAAAGATTTTGAAAGATTTTAGACGGATCTCAAAAAACTCAAAAAATTTTAAAGATTCTGAAGGCATGAAGAAAGCCTTCAAAAGATTAAAAATCATTTCACAAAGATTCCAAATAGTTTTCACGATTTCATCAATATTTACAAAAATAGATATGATTTTACATAAATTGCTAGATATTTCAAGGAATCACGCTAGATTATGATGACCACGCAAAGATTTCACAAAATTAAAAAGATTCACAGGAGATTTACAAATGTTTGGAAATCATTTCACGAAGATTCATCGGTATTTTTTTTTATTTGACTAATATTTCTGAAGATTCCGAACGTTTCCAGAAGATTTTCGAAATTACGTAAAGATTTCTAAAGTAAATAAATAGAAAACTGATGTTGAATTATTTTTACCAGTAACGTAGACGACATTCATGAGTCTTCTCATGCTTCTGGGGTTGACGTCACTGAAATAATCATCCGTCAGGAGCATCTTATTTAAATCTTGGGCACCTCCGAGACGATTTAAATTGCTTCCAATGCTGCTGGCGATTGATTCACTCAGACGTAATTTCCTGCTTCCTTTTCTACTCGGTGGTTTCAATTTCTCGTTGCTGTTCATCACGCCCGATTCGGTGCTTAATCTTCTATTAGAAACTGATCGATGAATCGCACCTGAAGCGGCATAATTCACACTTTCTTCTGCTTCATTCCAAACCGTTTTCTTAGTATGTTGTGCAGTCTGTTGAGCAACTTTGACCTTTCGCAAGCCACTATTTTGAAGGTAAAAAGGCAAGTGAACCATGTTCCGTAGGTAATCGTGACCGCCAATGTTTGAATCTATAAAGAGCCTTCTGCTGTTCACTTCCACAGCCTGGAAGAAGATTGTGAAAATGAAATGCAAAGGATGATGAAAATCAGGATTGAAGGAAGTTTTTTTTTCAATTAGGAACTGGCATCATCAATCGGGCACTCTACGCGCCTTTAATTCATATTGTGAAGGAACGGAACAATTTTTGAAGGACAAAAATGTTTAATTAAAATAACTTGGGAGAATAAGTTGGATTTCTAACCCAATAGCTTCATATTTCAACTTCGAAAATGCATTTTTAACCAGATAGTTGAATTTTCAAACTGAAATGATGAATTGTTAACTAAAAAGTTTATTCTAAATCATAAGAGATAAAATTTCAATTCAAAACAACCATTCCCTTCTGAAGAACACATTTTTTCGAACAAAAATAAAACAGTTCATTCTCAATGAAATAAAAAGCTTTGAACAAACCACAATAATCTTCTACCCTGAAAGAAGCATTTTCCGAAAAATACAAGAATTTCCAACAAAAGTGGTATATCTTCAAAGAAATGAATTTTTTAACATAGAAGTTCAACTTTCAACCAAGCAGTTGCATTATCAACTGAGGAGGATGAATCTCAACCAAAAATGTGTATTTTATACCAGGAAGATAAATTTTCTTAGAAAATAAGAATCTTAAACAAAATTGTTGAATTTCAGAACTAAAAACATGAACTATCTACAAAACAGTTGCATTTCAAACCCGAGAATATAATTTATTAACAAAAAAGATAAGTTTCTACCAAATAATTAGATTTTTGAATGTAAAATATGAATATTCAGCGAATACCTTGGATTATAACAGAATAGTTGAATTTTCAACTTGAAAGATAAGTCTTGGACAACAGAATAAATGCATTCTTTACAAAGTGATTCAACCTTAAACCAAGTGATTTATTTTTAAAAGAAAAAAATACATTTTTAGAGAAACATGTAATAGTTGATGTTTCAACCAAAAAAGTCGAATTTTCCACAAAATAAGGGAATCCTCAACCAAAACAGACAAATTTTCAATCGTGCAGTTGAATTGGCAACCAAAGTGGATTAACTTCTACCCAAAGAATGAATTTTCATCGAACAAATATGGATTTTCAACCAAAGAGATGAAGGTTCAAATAAAAAAACGAATCTCCGAAGAACAATTATTCTTCAACAAAAGAGTTTTGGATTCAACCAAATAGTTGGATTTTCAACCAGAAAGATGATTTTTTAGCCAAAAAGATTGATTTTCTACAAGAAATAACAAAGCGTCGACAAAAAACATGAGGTTTCGAATTTTCGTTTCAAAAATATTATTATATGTAGAATTTTCATACAAGTTGACAATTTGAAATAATAAAAAATTTATTCAATTGAACGTGTCTCTGTTGAAAGATGTCTTATATAAAATTCTAGACCAATTATGGGTTAAAGTTTTGAAAATTATAAGATCTTGCATATAAAAGTTCATTCTCAACCGAGTAGGATGTAATTTCAATTCAAAACGATAAATTTTTTATAAGAAAGTCAAATTTCAAAGTTTCAGTTGAATTTTTCACAAGAAATATGAATTTTAGAGAAAAGTTAAATATTTAGAAAAATAGTTTGAATTTTTTACTTATTAATTGAATTTTTAACACCTAAAGATGCATTTTCAGCAGATTAGTCAAGTTTTTGAACAAAAAAAATTGATTATTCAAACAGGAACTGTTGCATTGCCAAAAAAAAATTTCATTTTCAATGAACAATTTCATCAAAATAATGAAACTTGCCACAAAATAGAATAATTGTTAACCTACAAAGATCAATTTTTGACCAAAAAGACTGATTTGCTACAAAAACGCAGATGAATTATCTATAGAACAGTTGAATTTTAAATCGATAAATATGATTTTTAACAAAAAAAAGGTTAGTTGCTACTAAATAGTAAGATTGTCAAATGAATAATTTAATGCCTAACTAGATTTTTCATTTTCTACCAAAATAGTTAAAGTTTTAACTAAAAATATTACCTTCGAACCAAAAACTTAAATGATAACAAAGCAGTAGAATTCAACTAAAAATATGAATTGTCAACGATACATGTAATATTAGTTGATATTTCAACAACAAAAAAGACGAATGCTTAACGAGATAATGGAATCCTCAACCAAAAAAGAATTAGTTTAAATCAAGATCGATTTCCTACCGTAGAGATGTATTTTGAACAAAACTACGTGAATTCTCAAGGATGGATTTTCATAAAGAAAAAAAGAATTTGCCACCAGAAAGATAGAATTTCAAATGATATGATGAATCTTCAACGAAAAACTTTTTTTTTTTTTTTGAAAGAGTCAACATTCAACCAAGTTATTATTATTATTATTAATATACCATCAAGCCAAATCCCTTTCGGTGTAAGCTTAACTCGTTCACGTTTTATCATTGTGAACGAATTATTATAGGTCATTTATACACTGAGTTGGTCACCAGTCGACTGCAGGAGTCTGATCAAAATTCTTATTAACTTCTCAAATAAGAGCTAGCCGAATTTTGAAACTATCAGTTTTTACACAAAAATATTACGATTGAACGTCATAAAAATTTGAAAAATGAATGCGTAACAGGAAAGCATGAATTTGCAAAATTAACCCCTCAATTAACGTCTTCTAGGCGAAAATGTATGTTTGACGGACCCCTGTTTTCAAAGAAACATGTTCAAATATGCAGAAACCACGAGAAAACTTTTCAACTGTTATTTACGTATGAAAGTACATTGAAAAAAAATACCAGTCTGGGAGAACTCACGAAATGTAACACAGTAAATTTGGTAAAATTGCAGTTTTGTGTATTATCAAATCATCCTATTTTATCTGACTAAAAGATATTTGTGACATTTAGAGTCTTTTTACTAACAACAATTTACAGAAAAAAAGAAAAAAAGATGACTCTACGTACCCGAAATATAAAAGATAGTCCGTTTTGACAAGTCATTTTCGTATTTTCCCAAATTATTGTTTTACAGAAGGCTTTGAAAAAACCTTCCTACATTCTTTCTTCTACAGCTTTTATATTTGGAAAAGATTTGTAGAGCTAGCTGGAAAAAGATGATTTGGAAAAACACAAAACTCAAACTTTAAAAAATTTACAAGGCCTACATCAATGACAACATTAATTCCCGAGAACATTATTCAAGAAAGCTATGAAAATGGAGAAACGTCTGAAACCTCAAAAAACAGAAAAAAAAAGAATTTTTTTAAAGCTCAAATCGCTAACGCTCGAGTTCAAGGCTTACATCAATCAATATTAAATTAATAATGCTTTTTCAGGGCCCTAATACAACCTTTCCCAATTCCGATTCCCAGAATTTGGAATAGCAGATTATTATATTTGATTATATTTATTACCCTGGCAATGATGTGAGGATCGATTGCTAAAATGACGATGAAGGGACAACCGTTGTCGCTGAACAAGGCTTGAATCGCATCCAGAACTAGTAAAACCTTATCCTGCTCGCAACTATCAAGACCATCGACTATAACAGCTAGTCTGCTTTGTTGAGAAGTGAAACTGTCGAGGCACTTAATCTGGAACAGAAAATGTTATTGTAAAAGTTTGAGACGTACAGAACAAATTCAGATTGTGAGAACTTGAAAAAATGACACTAATCGACTTTTTTCGTTTTTCTCAAAAGGAAATAATTATCCATTTTGATTCAAAATTTTAAAAATTAAATAACCTATCACTGGAACTTTCTAATAAGACAATTTGGAAAAATAACGTTTGGAATAACACAAATCGTAAACATTTAAATTCGATTAATATTAAATTCCATCATTAAAAAATGTGTTGGCTTATATCTGAATTATGCGGTTTCAAATTCAAACCCTTGATTCTTGAGCAATTTTAGGTTACAAGTGTTTAGTGTTCAAAATTACCGTTTCTGGTTTTCAATTTTGATATAAATTATCAACTTCTATCATTTTGAAAATGATCTATTTAGTAAAATTTTAGAATTCAGGAAGAAATAATTTAAACTCAGATTTTGATTCCTTTATTTCTTTTCGAAGGAATTGAAGAAGATACTTAAGATTTCAAGATGTTGTCTGGTATTTGAAAAGTTTTCTAAGGATTGTATTATATCAACGGGATTTTTCTAATTTCAAAAAATTTGGAAGAAAATAAGTGTATTTAAAAATATTCCAAGGAAACTCATGAGATTTGAAAGATTTCAAAGAGTTTCTATGATATTTACCAAATTTCAAGGAATTCCAAGACATTTTATACATTTGAGAAATCCATAGGATTTCGTGAGAAAAAGAAATTTTTTTTATATTCTTGTTTTTTCTAATTTTCAAGAATGTTGCAGTTAAATTTAAAATTTTCAAGTCAGAGAGAAATGGAAAATTTTAATTATTCTGAATTTTATCTTCTATTTATTTTATTTTTATATCAATAAAATATATTAAAATAAAATAAATAGAAGGTGAAATTCAGAATATTCAAGAATTTTTATTTCTCTACAACTTCCAAATTTTAAATTTAAATACAAAATTCTTGTATATCAGAAAAAACAAGAATCTAAAGGGCGAATTTGGATAACACTCTCTTGAATGTCTCTATTAGAATTCAGAAAAAATGAGAATAGAGATAAAAGAAGCAACCTCAAAATCCCTTTTCTTCTCTTTCTTCCTCATGTTTCTTGATTATGATTTGAAAAAACTCATTAAAAAAAAACAAGAAAAGGAGATCGGAGCAGAAAAGGAGATCGGAGCTAACTTTCTTTCCCTTTGCGTTAGATTTTTGGTTCTTTTTCAATTAACAAAAATTTCGTATTCGAATTCCATAAGTTCATAGAAAATTTTGTATACATTTAAGGAGATTTAAAGAAATTCGGAGGGTCCCCAGGGATTTCAAGAGGAATTAGGCAGATTTCAAGGGATTTTAATAGGTTTCAGTAGATTTCAACAGATTTAATGGGATTTCAAAACATTTAAGTTATTCTTAAAAATTCCACAAAAATTCAGAAAATATACAATATTTCAAGGGATGTCAAAAGGCTTCATAAGATATTATGGGATTTACGGGATTTAATTTCGATTTTTGTGGGATTCCTGAGGATCAACCAAATTTAGGAAATATTATAAATTTCAAGAGACATTAGAGGATTTTTAGAAATCTGCGGTCATGTAAAATAATACACGAATTCCACGAGATTTAGACATTTTTTAGGGTTTTTAAAGAATTATATAAAATTTCAAAAAAACTCATATTTTCTGCTAGAATAGTTGAATTTGAAACCCAGAAAGACAAATCATGAACAAAAAAAACAATTTTCTACCAGAAAAGATATATAGACATATTAGACTCTATTAATTTAATACATATTCAAGTCGAAAAACAAGAAAAAGTGAAAAAAAATTAAGTTAAAGGGAAAACTGTGAAGCCTGTGATAAATTAATGGGAAACTTGATCATTTATAGATCCAACGATAATAATTCAAATAAATATCAACGTTCGTTTCCAAAACTTTTCAAACATTAGCTGAGAAAACTGTAAATTCCTTGCAGAAAATAAAGTGACACAAAAATAATTCAAGACAAATGTAGAACATTAAAATATAAAAATATGTTACATTTGGCAACAATTTTGAAAACAAAACCCGTTCAAAATCACTGAGACAACATTTTTTCAACTAAAAAACTGGAAAATCCTTTTCTCCGAAAAACCACCGGACGAAAACCCGGACGAAGTGAAAAACTCTGAAGGACTATCTGTACTGGAATATAAGAACTCATAAAAACAAGAAAATGACACCTGAATATTGAAGTTCAAAAATAAAATTTTTTCTAAACAGCAATATATAAACATAAAATGGTTCTCAAAAAAACTCCAGGTACATAACTGACCGCGGAATGAAATCGGAAGCTCGAGCGTAATCTTGAGCTACTTCACTCCCGCTCAAAGTGGTGCAAGAAATCTGAAATTTTTATGCGACTCACCATATCCGTCATGAGATTCACTTCACGTTTCAGAGTTTGAAGAAAACCTTCACTCTTCAGAGTTTCCAATCTGGATATGCTACGCTGAAGGTGTCTTCTTTGAGAGAAAAATAGTGCCCGAAGGGTTCTACTCCAGGTGTACAAATTTGCTATTATGCTAACAGACAACAAGAGAGCAACGGTGACCATTATCATTTCTGCTGTAAAACTCTCAATTCTGTCAATTCTCTCAGTTCTGAAAAACAAAAACAATAATTTCAATTCAATTTTCCGAAACTACTAGACACGGAGCCGACTGGACCATTAGGCTAATTTAGGCTATATCGTAGGGACGCAATGTAGAAGAAAATTTCGAAATCTTTTTTAGAAGTTACCAAAAAATGTCACTTTACAAATTTATTCTTCAACTTTCCGGAAACAATCGAAACCTCCTCAGAATGAATAAAAATCAGTACAGTAGCATCGAACATATAAAATTGATTATTAAACGAGTTTTCAACAAAATACCTGAATTCTCGAGAAAAAAAGAGAAATATTTAATTAAAAGTGAAATAATTAAATTTTCAGTTGGAGATTTCAAATTTTCAAACAAAGAGATGAATTTTGAATTAAATTTTTAATCTTCAACAGAAATGCGAATTTGCAACAGAAGGGTTCAAGTTTCGAACAAGTAGTCCAAGCTTCAAACAAAAACTTGATTTTCTACTAGGAAAATTAACCGGTGAGATGGACTTTCGAATTATGTGATTATATTCAACCAAAAAAAAAGAATTTTTAACAATGTAGTACAACTTTTAACCAAAGCGATGACTTCTCAATCAAGAAGATTTATTTTCTCCAAAAAAAGCAGATATTCGAGGAAATGTTCAAACGTTCAATCAAAATCACGAATCTTCAATGAAAAAAGTAAATTTTCAACAGGAGAGTTGAAATTTCAACCAAGCAGTTGAATTTCCTACCAAAATAGTTGGAGTTTACACCCAAAAAAGCCAATCTCTAACAAAAATGTTGCATTTTCAACAGAAGAGATTACATTTCTAACTAATGAAACAAATTTGCAGACCAGTAAGAACTTTCAATAAAAAAATTAACTTTGAACCTAAGATAGTTTAATTTTGAACAAGAAGGATTAATTTTAAAGTGAAATGAAAAATCTTCAACTACAGAAGGTACAAATTAAATTGATAAAATTATTTCGAAAATACTACAAATTTTAAACATAATAAATTTCTAGGTAAAATGATGTATGTACAGCAAGAGAAGTAAATTTTTAACAAAAGAGTTAGACTTCAAACAAGTAGTTGAATTTTCAATCAAAAAGATAAATTGCAATCCGAAGAGATGGATTTTTTACTAAAATGATAAACCCTCAGCAAAAAGAAGACAGTTTTCGAAAGGAGAGTTCAATTATCAAACAAGAAATTGAAGTTTCAATCAAAAACTTGAATTTTCAATCGAAAACATGAATTTTCTACCAAAAAAAAAACGAACTTCTGACAAAAAATTTAAATTCTCAATCTGTTTTGATTAAGGATTGAAGTCTGCTATTAAAAAATCGTCTTCTCATTGAGAATTCATTTTTCTACAGTAAATTTTTATTTTTATTTCCAAAAATTCATCACTTTAGTTCAAAATGTATCTGTTTGGTTCAAAACTGACCTATTTTGTCTGAAACTATCTTTCGTTTGTTGAAAATTAATTTTTCCAGCTGAAAATTGCAACTATTTTGTTGGAGAATCACATTGTTGGATATACCACTTGTTTTTAATTTAAAATAAAACTCCTTCGTGGTTTGAATATCAATATTGAATTTTTCGTTTAGAAATGGCCGTGTTTGGTTAAAAATTCAAGTACTCAGTTAAAAGTGGAACTACTTTGTAACAAATTCATTTTCTCGTTAACGATTCATAACTTTTTTTGAAAATTGGTTTTTTGTTGGTTAAAAATTTAATTGTAACATATTAATATTCGTCGCAAAACATCCTTTCGCACCAAAAATCATACATCGCAAAATAAATCAATTTTGAAAAGAATATTCAAATTTTCAACAAAAAATTATAATTTTTTAACAAAAAAAAAAAAAAAATTTAACAAAAAATGGAACAGTTAAACTTACAGTTCAGAAGTTCAATTTGAGATAACAAAAAAAAAACCTATTTTCAACAAAATAGTTCATTTTTCAACCAATGTGATGAATTTTCGAATAACATTATAAATCTCCAACCAGAACAGTTAAATTTCAGACCAATAAGGTCAATTTTCAACAAAAAAGATAAATACTTGCATGAAGCACTTCAATTTTCAACCATGAATATGAATTTTCAAACAAGAAGATTAATTTCCAAATAGAAAGAGTAATTTTCCAAGGAGAAATACAATGTTTCAACCGAATAGTCGGATTTCGAACTCAAACAAAATTATTTTCAACCAAAAATGAAACAGTAACATTTTTGATCCAAAAAATCAAGCATAAGAGTTTTAAACTAAAAGAAACAGAAAGAGATAAATTGTCAGCGAAAATTTGAAAACTCAAATTTGAAATTGAAAAAAATGGATGTTTAACTGAATAAATGGAGTGTGAATCAAAACTACGGAATTTGCAATTGGAATAAATAATTTTCAACCAAAAAATATAATTTTTCAACAAATTGGTTGAAATAAGAACTATGAAAATACAAATTTAAAAAAATGGAATAGTGACATCTTTGGCTTGAAAAATTATTTTTAAACCAAAAATAAGAGTTTTCAACTTGATGAATGTTCGATTAAAATGAAAAATGTTTGACTGTATAACTTGAATTGTTAGCCGTGAAGAAGAATTTTTGAAGAAGATTATTAACTTCCAAAGGAAAAGATAATTTTATACCAGAACATCGGTTTCTCAACAAAATCTGTGAAGTTTCAATGAAATAACTAAATTTTAAATTCAAAAAGAAAAACAGTTGGAACAGTTGAATTTTCAGTTGAAGTAATTGATTTCCAACCAAACTGATGAATTTTAAGGTATAATAATGAATCTTCAACGGGAATAAAAAAATTATTTTAGGAACAAATATGTATTTTTAACGATAAATATTAATTTCTTACAAAAAAGGCAATTTTTCCATGAAGTAAAGAAATTTTCAAAGAAATAGTTTAATTTCCAAATTAAAAAAACTAAATACTTGAATGTTCCATAAAAAAAGAAGATAAATTAATTTTTGACAAAGTAGTTACAATTTCAACCAGAGGTGAATTTTGAATCGAACAATGCAACTTTAACCAAAAAAATCGATTTTCAACAAAGAAATTTAAATTTCAAAGAAGTAGTCGACTTCTAAACTAAAAAAAAGATGAATTTGCAATGAAAAATGTAAACAAGTTTTCTATCACCATTCAGAAGTATTTCTTCTTCGGAATACTACTCCTACTCTAAAGACTGCTTGAAAGACTTTCTTTATTTAAAATTAAGAACAGGGAAAATTGTGACGAATTTTGAATTGGAGAAACGATTTTTAAGAATTGCTCTCTTCCAAATCTGAATTATAATTAGTTCAAAAAGTTCCCGTTCTATGCAAAAAATTCCCTGTTCAAGTGAAATTATACTTCCTCACTGAAACTCTCTGCCCTAAAATAAAAACTATAATTATTTTCTGAAATCCCCTGTCCCAAGCCAGATAAATGAGGAAAAGCAAATAAAACGTGATAAATAAATTTTTCTCAAAGAATTGAGATAATAATTCTTTCCGCATGTTTGGGCTATCATCAATTCGATCATCAAATTTGAGTCAGCTAAAAAAATCTCACAGAGCGAAAAATTCACAAAACGTTTTTATTATAATGGAAAAAATACAAATTCTTCCTTTTATTTAAATATTTGGAGAATCAGATTACCGGAACGTTACATTCTTTATACCAAATGATAAGATATCTTTTTAATTAATAAGAAGAAAGCCGTCTTTTTTCGTATTTTTTCGGTAGAATTTTTAGTACTCTAGGTTGAGTCAAGTAAATTCACGGTTTTTTAATTAAATTCCCGGTCATTTCCCGGTCAATAAAATTCCTGGCCATTTCCCGGTTTCCCGGTCAAGTCACCACCCTGGTAATAATAAAATCTTTCAGATTTAACTTTTTTGTTGAAAATTCATCTTCTTAGGTTGGCAATTCAACCAACTTGTAGATGATCAAACTGTTTGGGAATTAACTTTTTTGTGAGAAATTCGTCTTTTTGGCTTGAAAATTCCACATTTTCCAGGGAAATTTTAAGTTCAGTTATATGAGGGCAATGCTGGTCAGGGACAATTAACAAGAAGCAGTGTAACTGATATAATAATTTGATAATTCGTGTGTTCATTTTCTTTAAGTAAACAATACCTGTACCTGACTGAAAAAAAACGAATATCGTGAAAACACTTGGAACCAAGTCTCGGTATTTGCAAAATCATAAAAAACAAACTATGAAATCATAAAGGCGCACTTTTTTCAACCAATGTGATGAATTTTCAAAGCCATTCAGCTAAAGCCGGCTCTCACCAGACACTATATGAAAATAAAAAATTCAACTTACGTCGTGGCTAATTTATCAACAAGGTAGACAGAGAGGATAGAAATTCCTACAAGGAAGCTGCAGAAGCAAACTTCGAATATAACGACATAAGGCAAGCAACACATCCGCCTCCATTTCCAGGCGTTTGTTGTTTTGAGCGGTTTGGGTCTGAAGGCTCTGTACAAACGAGTCGCCAGTGATCCAAAATCTCCCTCGATGGAATCATAAAGAGATCCTACCATTTGTACAACCGCATTTTCTCCAGCAGTTGTTGTACCAACTTTGGTTTGATCGGTGAAGTAAAATTTTATTGGCTGGACTGTAATGCCATCATGAACTTCACCGACTGGTGGGTGACAGAAAGTCACTTGTAGCAAAAGTTTTAGAGAATTTAATTTTGTACTCAGAGCCACGGTGAAACTGTAGGGCCAGAACCAATCGTATCTGTGGATTCAAGAAGAAAATTTAGTTAAAGTGGGGATAAACACATTTCACTGGGGTGGAAGGGAGAGGAGGAGCAGGATCTTCAGAATTCGACCAAAAGTCCTTTTTTTGAAATTAAAAATTGGAAACTTCTTCTCTTCAATTTTCAATCGCAAACCTTTTAAGTTGATAAAAATTTGAAATGGATATCCAACAAATGCAAGTGAATTGAAAACAATGTAGAAATATATGTAAACATTCATTGAACAATTGAGTTTAGAATGAAGTGGATAAAAATATGTTTAACTGGACTGCTTTGATTGAATTTCTAATGATTCGAGGAAATTGAGGGTAAGCCAGGAAAATTTAGAAGAATCCCAAAGAATCCTTTAAACATTAATTAGAATTCAGGATGAATTCCGAATTAATTACAAAAACTTAAAAAATCCAAATTATAAAATTAATCTAAGTAAAATTGGAGTAAATTATAAGGAATTCGAGCATACTTGAAAGAGTTCGATAAAATTGATACAAAGCGAGGGTAATTTCAGGAGAATCAGGTGTAAATTCAAATTAACTTAAGTGAATGCAAAAAATGGTAATGAATTCAAAAAAAATTTCTTTGAATTCGGAATGAGAGTGAATACAAATTTTAAGAATTGAAGAGAAATTGGAAAGTCTTTAGGGTGAATTGAATTTTCAGGAAATTCCAAAAAACTAAAAAAAATCCAAGGAAATTCATAAATAGGTAAATTCAATCCTGGATAACCCTTAGGTTCTCCCTTTGAATTTATTGAAAGAAAAGTTATTAAATAGATCTTTGTAGACAAAAAAGAAATTATAGTGACTGTATCTCCATAAAATAACTAAAAAGTGCGGAATTTAGAATCAGCAACTTCAAAAACATATAATGATTGCCTTTTCGTTAGATTTTAATTACGGTTATTTAGAAGTCTTCAGGGTGAATTAAAAAATTTTCAATAATAAAAATATGAATAGAATTCAGAGATTTGATAGCAGGGTGGCGATTTAGCGGACGATTTCCCATTCCCGGTCATTTCCCGGTATTTCCCAGTCAAGTTTTTAATTTTCCCGGTCAACTGAAACTAACAATTTATATTTGTCGCAAAACGCAAACATTTATTTTTATTCATGACGTTCATTCTAAACATCCATTGACACAACAGATCAAACATTGCAAAATAAACCAATTTTTAAAAGAATACTCTATTTTTCAACAAAAAAATGATTTTTTCCACAGAAGTTGGGACAGTTAAACTTAGCATTCAGAAAAAATTATATAATTATAGATTATTGAATGAAAATTTGATTACTCAAATTTTAATCAATTGGAAATGTAAATTGATAACTGAAGTAGTTGAATTTTAAACCAGAAAGACGAATGTTTAACTGAAATGATGAACATTCAACAAAAATGGAAAAGTGACATTTTTTGCTTGGAAAATCAATTTTAAACCAAATATAAGAGTTTTCAACGAGATGAATGTTCGACAAAAATGAAACATGTTTAACTGTATAACTTGAATTGTTAACCGTAAAGAAAAATTTTTTGAAAAGAATATTAACTTCCGAAGAAAAAGATAATTTTCTACACAAAATTGATTTTTCAACAAAATATGTGAAGTTTCAACGAGATAATTGAATTTTTAATTCAAAATGACAAATTCTCACCAAAATGTCGAATTTTGAACTAGAAAAAATAATTTTTGCACTAAAAATGATACAGCTGAATTTTCAGTTTAAGTAATTGATTTTCAACCAAACTGACAAATTTTCAGGTATATTGATGTTCAAATGAATAGATGTATTTTAAGCAAAAAGAATAATTTTTGACCCTAAAGATTAATTTTTTACAGAAAAGGCAAATTTTCCACGAATACATTCTCAAAGAAACAGCCTAATTCCCAAATTGAAAAACCAACGTTCAATTAAATACTGGAATTTGACCAAAAAAGATTAATTGATTTTCAACAAAGTAGTTACAATTTCAACCAGAGGTTAATTTGGAATCGAAATAATGCAACTTCAACAAGAAAATTTGTTTTGCAACAAACAAGTTTAAATTCCAAACAAGTAGTTGATTTTTTAACACAAAAAGGATTCTTTGGAATACTACTTCTACTCTAAAGGCTGCTCGAAGTACTTTATTTATTTAAAATTAAGAAGAGGGAACTTTCAAATCAAGACGAATTTTTGATTGGAGGAACTATTTTTTTTTAATTCCTCTCTTCTAAATCCGAATTAAAATCTGTTTAAAAAGTTCCCGTTTCATGTAAAAAATTCCCTGTTCCAAAAAATCTCACAGAGCAACAAATTTACAAAACGCTTTTCTTATAATGGAAAAAGAAGGAATTCTTCCGTTACATTCTTCGAAGCAAACAATAAGATATCTTTCTATTTCACAAAAAGAAAGTGGTCATTTCTCGTATTTGTTCGGTAGAATTTTTAATAGTCGAGGTTGAGTCAAGTAAATTCCCGGTTTTTAATCGAATTCCCGGTCATTTCCCGGTTTTTTCCCAGTCAATAAAATTCCCGGTCATTCACCGGTCAATTTGCCACCCCGCTGATAATAAGAGTCAATAGTGACTTTCTCTTTTTAGAATGACTAGAAAGTGCAGCATTTGGAATCAGCGACTTCAAAAACATATAATAAGTGCATTTTTTTGACATTTGTAATAATTTAGGATTTTTGGACGCGTTTCGAGGATTCTCTCCCACTGTTAATTTAAGATTCTTGAGGGTCAACTTAACGATAAACCAAAAAATATCAATAAAATGCAGTGCATTTTAAGGGAATCCCAAATAATTCGGAGCATTTCTAAAGTATTCAAGGAAATTTAGATATGATTGTAAACCTAAATTCAATCTTGGATAGCCCTAGAGTTCTCATTTTTTATTTATTGACAGAAAATTGATCTCAAATAATAATAAAAAACGATAGTGAACTTATCTTTCAAAATGACTGAAAAGCGCGGAATGTGGAATCAGCAAAACTATAATGACTGTTTTTTTGTTAAATTTTAATCAATTTAGGATGTTTGGTCGCATTTTGAGACTTTTCTCCCACTATGCATTGGGTAATTTTAAAACTTGGCTGAAAAAAGAGATATACTTCTTATTAGCGTGCCAAATCAGCACTAGGAAGACGTAGACGAGGACGATCAAACCAGCACCAGTTGCTAAACCAATTATCCAAGACTGTAAGGCGAGTCCTATAGTTACTCCAACTAAAACGGAGACGTGTGAGACTACCACGAAGAGCAAGGAAGAAAACTGGAAAACTGGGTCGATCCAGTGCCTTGCAAAATTCTTCATTTCCTCTGAAAAAAATATAATGAAATGTAGAATATTTCAGCGAAAATAGACGTAAATACACATTTAAAAAAAAGGGTAGAGTTTAATACAACTTTTAACAAAAAAGGAATAACGAATTATCGTTCTTTATTACGTTTTTAAATTATTATTAATATCACAAAAATTTAAGATAATAGAATTCTCAATTTTGCTATCGCCTCTGCTGTACAATTTGATCCTTTTCCGACTTGACTTTTGAGTGTACTTCAGGTTTGGAAGTTTTAAGAAGTTTTTCAGACATTTTGAGGGAATTAAAAGATTTCACAGTTTTTCAGACCATTCACATTTGAAAAGAGAGAAAAACTGGATAAGAACTTTGAATTTAAAAATTATGATTTTAAAAAAATATATTTAGTTGACTCATTATGATTATTCCATTTCGCAGTTTCAACTTATAAGGAAGGACTTATGAATCCACGAGGAAAAATAATTTTTTAGTTCAAAGTTGAATAAATCTTTTTTACCTAAATTGTGTAATTTAACTATTTCCTGGTTTGATTTTTGGGTGCACATCAGATTTCGAAGTTTTAAGATATTTTTTAGAGATTCTAAGAGATTAAAATGATTCCACAGTTATAAGGACCATCCATATTTAAAAATAGAAGAAAAACTGTATTAGAACTTTGATTTCTCAAAATTATGATTTGTTTCCTGAAATGTTTGATTTGCTCATTAATTATGGTATTTTGTAGATTTAACTTATATAAAAGGATTTAATCATCCCTAAGGGAAACCACTATTTGATTCAAAACTAAATGAATTCTTTTGACCTGTAATCAATAAATTATGTTCAAACCTAAAAAAAAGATGATTATAAATAAAAACTTAAAAATTTGGGAAAATGAATACGTAATTTGGGATTAAAAAAATATTTGACAATATATAGAAAATGGAAGAGATTGGACAAAGATTTGACAAAAAACTTCAAAATATTTCCAGAGGTTACAAAAGGATTCAGAAGATTTGAAAGATTTCACAGTTATTTGGGCCATTTCTATCATTGAAAAAAAAATCAGAACTTCAAATTCGTAGAGTTATAATTTGTTTCGTAAAATATTTTATCTGTTTATTACAAATATGGCAAAATACAGTTCAAATTTATGAGAAAGGAGTTGCTAATCCACAGAAAAAGATTCTTATTTAATTTATGATATAATAAGTCCAAGAATAAATCGTTTGTACTTGTGAGTATTATTGAAGATTGAAGCTACAAAAATACATTTTTAAATAGAAAAATCAAATTTTGCAAACGTGAATATATAGAATAAAAATTTTCGGAAGGTTTCAAAACATTTCGAAACATTTGAAGGAGTGCCTAGAAACTATGAATGAGTTGAAGAGGTTTCAGATATTCTACAATAATTATTTATACAATTTCTATAGAAAGAAATAGAATAGAATAAAAGCTATATTATCCAAGAACTTGGAATCCTTGTAATCATGATTTTTTCCTAAAATAATTAGTTTGTTCACTATAAGGATAATACTTTGCCGTTCAAAATTATGAGAAAGGAGTCGCTAATTCGAAGAATATTTTTGTGCGATTCGCAATTTAATTAATCGTACTTCCACTCGTTTTTACTTGTCAATAATGAATTTACCCCTCGAGACTATTTTATAATTTCCACCCAACAGAGAGGATTTTTAGGAAAAATAAAGGCATAAAAAGGGACTCTGAGGGGTCCTATAATAAGATAAAATAGGGGATTTTCAGGGAAAAAAGGGATCTGTATTTATAATCGTCTTCAAACTCACCTCGTAGTTTATTAAGCAAAAAAGACTTCCCGGAACCCCACTTGGCATAAAGACCGACAGTGATTGGTGTGGATAAAGAAGGTTCGCTGAGAATATCGGCTAAAGCACTGCTGTAGAGATCATAACCCAGCATATTTTCGTTGTCCTCATTAGTATTTAGTCGACCTAAAATAAATAATTATTGATTATTTATTATTGCCAAAAGTACATTCTATACACAGGGTGGCGATTCGGCGAAAGATTTCAAATGCCCGGTCATTTCCCGGTTCTTCCCGGTCATGTTTTCCAATTTTCCCGGTGAACTAGGAGTAACATATTTACGTTTGTCGCAAAACGCAACATTTTTTTTTATTCACAACGTTCATTCTAAACATCCTCCAACAAAGCAGATCAAACAATGCAAAATAAATCAATTTTCAAACATGAAGGTGAATTTTCAAACAAGAAAATTCATTCGACTAAAATGAAAAATGTATAACTGTACAACTTGAAACAAGTAGTTGATTTTTCAATTTAAAAATATGAATTTGCAATTAAAAATCTTAAAAAGTTTTCTATCATAATTCAGAAATATTTCTTCTTCGGAATACTACTTCTACTCTAAAGACTCCTGGAAGTATGCACTTTCTTTATTTAAATTTGAGAAGACGGAAAATGGTGCCGAATTTTGGATTGAAGGAATGATTTTTTTTTCAATACTCTCTTCTAAATCCGCATTGTAATTAGTTAATTGAGGAAAAGCAAAGAAAACGTAATAAATATATATTTTTTAAAGAATTTAGATAATAATTCTTTCCGTATGTTTGTACTATCATCGATTTGATTATCAAATTTGAGTCAGCTAAAAAAATCTCACAGAGCAACAAATTTGCAAAATGTTTTTCTTATAATGGAAAAAAATTAAAATTCTTTCGCTCATGAAGTATAAATTGTATTTAAATATTTTGAGAATGAGAGTAAAGGAAAGGTACATTATTTAAATCAAATTTTAATATATCTTTTTAATTCATAAAAAGAAAGCGGTCATTTCTCGTGTTTTTTCGGTAGAATTTTTAATAGTCTTGATTGACTCAAATAAATTCTCGGTTTTTTTATTCAATTCCCGGTTTTTAAATTGAATTCCTGGTCATTTCTTTTTTCCCTCAATGTGTATTTAATTTTTCGAGATATTTCTATGCAATGATCAGAAAAATGTTGGTTATCTAGTTCTGTACTGCAAACCCTTCAATTGATCTATCCGTAACTTTATGGTGTAACAAATCTATGAAAAACAGGGAATTGATTCCAATTTCCATCTCCCTAAGACTTGTTTTTCTTTAGCATTATTACTCGATCTGTCAAAGGATAAATGACATTTGACGATGGATTCATAATGCAAAATTTGTATAATATAATTTCTCTATAATTTTAGAAATATTTTATTTCTGAACAATTTTCTTTTGAGCTGAAGCAGAGGTGCTACAAGACTTGAAGGACTTAAAAAACTTGGAAAAGTGGAATTTTGAAAAAGTTACTGGTTTTTTTTTTATTTTCACCTACTTTTCAGTTTTTAAAATAATTCAATACTTCACACAGATTTCTTAATTTTCTAATCGATGCGGATTGATTGTTCACTAATAGAAATAACATGATTATGGGTATGACTATGGTCCCTAAAATTCTCTAGTGGAAATAATTTCTATAATATAGTACAAAAACTATTATGAATTTTGATGGAAATTTCTATGACTTTTCAATTCACTTTTGACTTCAGAAAACCCTTCAATTTTTTACAATTTTCAAGTATGTCTCACCTTCTTTGGAAAAATGACCATTTTTAATGATCAAGTATCACCTGATCAAAAAAAAGTAATCTCAACTCAAAAATATACTTTTCAAACACAAGTCTATTGGGAATCCATAAATTAGTCTCATATATCTATAAGGTTGGTAATTTTTCAAATTTATTTTATGTTTATCGAATAAAAGATCAATCAATATCCTGGTCAAACTCGGAATTTACTTCGAAAAAAGAGGTTTCAGATAATTACGTGAATTTCTTCTTTTTCCAATCTACCTACATAATATGTCGAATTTTGAAAAAGTATTGCGAGATTTAAATATTTGCAGTACTAGAGGAAGTAAATCTCAGAGGTCATGACAATGAGGAAAGGACTAAATTATGAAATGATTATAAGGTTACAAAAGGGAAGACGAAGTACTAGTCAAAGCAAGAAAACAAGAAATAATTTTGGAAATGGGTTAAGAAGACTAGGAAAAGAATGTTCCGAGCAGAGTATGAAGGGGATAGAAAGTATCGAGAAAGTGAATAAAGGTGGGATAGACACGCAGGACGCGCAGAATGATGATAGACATGTACAAAGGAGACTGGCACAGATAGGAAGACAGATAGAAGGAGAACAAAGGAAGAGGAGAATCAAAAACGTTGTGATCAAGGGGATGGAAATAAAGAGCAGAATAGGAGAGGAAGAGGTGAGGAAAGTGATAAGGGACATTGGGGCAAAAGTAAAGGTAGAAACAGTAAGGAGAATAGGAAGGATTGAGGGAGGGAGGACAGGCATGTGTTTGGTGACACTAGGAAATGGGGAGATGTTCGAAATGATGGGGAAGCAGAGATTGTTGAAAGGGAGAACAGAGAGAATCGAAGAAGATATGACGCGGCAGGAGAGGATAAGTAAATGGATAATAGGGCAGAGTGCATGGGAAGAAAGAAGGAAAGGTAGCAGGGTAATAATAGGGAGGGATAGGATATGGGTAAACGAAGATATGAGGATCTGGAATGAAGAGAAAGAAGTTTTGGAAGTCTGTCAAAAAAGGCAAGGGGGAAAGTGGACGGGGAACGGCGAGGTGGGAGTCAACGGAACGCGGCGGGGTTTCCGGAAGGGTAAAAAACATAGAGACAAGAACGAGAAAAGCGGAGGAAGTGAAAGTGGCATTCTGGAACGTGTCGGGATTAAAAAACAAAGACTGAGGTTTCTGGGAGGAGTTGAAAAATTGGGACGTAGTAATGATGAGTGAGACATGGGTGGAGGAGGAAGACTGGAAAGGGGTAGAGCAAAAACTACCAAGGGGATATGTTTGGAAGATGCAAGAAGCAAGAAAGGAACATGAGAAAGGGAGAGGGATGGGCGGCATGGTATCAGGGGTGAGAAAGGGTCTTGGGGTAGAACAGGGAACTGAGGATGATGGGGAAAAAAAGGACGGAGTAGTGATGAGAAGAATTAAAGTGGGAGAAAAAAGGGTAGCGGTAGTACGTGTTTACAGGAGAAGAGGAGGTATTGAAGGTTATAAGGAGGTGGATTGACGAAAAAGGAGAGGGGCTGGTATTGTTTGGGGGTGACCTAAATGCATGGACTGGAGATCAGGGAGGAGAGTTACGGGATAAAGAGGAGGAGGCGTTCATGAGGAAATCGAAACATAGAGAAACAGATCGAGAGGGTAGGGTGCTTCTGGACTTGATAGGAGAAGTAGGATGGTTCATCTGCAATGGAAATACTAAAGGGGGCGAGGATAGTGAAATAACATTCACAGGTAAAGGGGAGACCGTCATAGACTACGTTCTAGCAGAAGAAAGGGTAAGAGAGCTAATGGTAGGAATAGAAGTGGGGAATGGAATAGGCTCTGAGTACTTCCCGGTAATAGCAAAACTGAAAGGTCATAGACATTCTAGAGGTGAAAAAGGAAGAGGAGAGGTGTAAGAAAAGAAAACATGGGGCGCCGAAGGAGAGAAAAGTTGGAAGAATTCAGAGAAAAAATGAAGAACGAGGATCTAAAAGGTGTAGAAGAGGAAGGGGTAGACGAGATATTAGAAAGAATGACGGGAGTGATTGAAAAGGTAAAAGAGGTGGTAAGACCAAAAGGGAAGGGGGACATAGAAGGAAAAGGTTGTCGGGATGAAGAATGTAAAAAGGGTAAAGATAGAATAAAGGAGAGTGTAAGAGAATGGAGAAGAGGGGAGATCATAAAGAAGGAGTATAATAGGAGAAAACGAGTATATGAGGGAGTGTTAAACGAGAAAAGACAGAAGGAGAAGATAGAGCAAGCATTAAAGGAAGGAAAGGTATGGGATGTTATAAATAGGGAAAGAGGAAGAAGTAAGGGAGTGAAAGGCGATATAAAAATGAATGAATGGACGGAGAATTTCAAAAGTCTGTTGGGAGGGGAAGAAAGAAAAGTTAAAGAAGGTTTCAGAAGAAAAAGGACTTACGAGCACCAAAAATTTGTCCTAGGATTGTCTTGGGATGATTGACATCAATGTTGTAAGGCGTCTCCCCTTGCCGATTGGGTCGGTAGAGCAATTGACTATTCTTTGGATTCCTAAGGAGAATTTCCACGATTCCTTTCGATCTGGCCCTCATGGCAATGTGAAGAACCGTGTCACCTTTCTTGTCAGTGGCAGACACCTTGGCTTTCTTATCGAGAAGAAGTTGAACCATTTCAGCATTTCTCGACCTCACAGCCCTCAGCAATGGTGTGTCACCATCCTTTGTTGCAATTTCCAAGTCTGGATTGGCGCTTAGTAACAATTTCAATATCGCTATATTTCCTTTCTCTACTGCTATGTAAGTTGCGGTTTTCTTATCCTAGAATATACACGATTCTGCAGTTAGTAGGATCTGTTTTTTCCCAGTTAGCAGGGATGTGGTGGTTGGGTCCAAAAACCGAGAGACCAAAGGGAGCTTTGTGTCAATTCAGGGCTCGGACTCACTCTAGAGATCGAAAAAAGTGTCAATAGTGGCACGTTTTTTATAATTAATAACCTAGCTTAAATTGATTGAAAGAATTTCCAGGGTGGCGATTCGGCGATTTCAAATTCCCGGTCATTTCCCGGTTCTTCTGGTCAAGTTTTCCAATTTTCCCGGTCAACTAAAAGTAACATATTTATATTTGTCGCAAAACCCCAACCTTTTTTTTACTCATGATGTTCATTCTAAACATCCTTCAACACAACAGATCAAATATTGCAAAATAAATCAATTTTGAAAATAATACTCTGATTTTCAACAACAAAAATATCATTTTTTACGAAAATTGGAACAGATAAACTTACAATTTAAAAAATCAATTTACGATAACAAAGAAAAACAACAGAGTCCTAACAAAATAGTTCCATTTTTCAACCAATGTGATAAATTTTCAAATAACATAATGAATCCTCAACCAGAACAGTTGAATTTCAAAACAAGAAGATGAATCTTCAACTAAACAGATAAATATTTAATTGGAGAACTTCAATTTCCAGCCATGTGGGTGAACATTCAAACAAGAAGATTAATTTCCAAATAAAAGGAATCATTTTCAGAGGAAAAATTTGATGTTTCAAAAGAATAGTCGAATTTCAAAGACAAAAAATAATAATTTTCGACCAAAAGTGGAACACTAACATTTTTAGTCTAAAAAACCAATTTCAAACCAAGCATAAGTGTTTTATACTAAAAAAACGAATCATTAACTGGAGGAGCTGAGTTTTCAAACAGATAAATTAACTTTTACTGAAAAAGATAAATTGCCAACGAAATTTGATTACTCGAATTTCAAATTGAAAAAAATGAAAGTTTAACTAAACAAATAGATTTTTAACTGAAACTATGGAATTTTCAATTGAAATAAGTAATTGTAAATGTCTAGCTGAAGTAGTTAAATTTTAAACCAGAAAGACGAATTTGAAACTGAGATGATGAACATTTAACTAGAATAGTTCAATTTTTGACAAAAAATAAATTTCCAACCACAAAATAACACTTGTTAACAGAATGGTTGAAATTTGAACCATAAAAATAAAAATTTTCAAACAAAAATAGAATAGTGACATTTCTGTCATGAAAAAATATTTTAGGCCAAACATAAGAGTTTTCAACGAGATGAATGTCCGTCTAAAATGGAAAATGTTTGACTGTATAAATTGAATTGTTGAACGTAAAGAAGAATTTTTGAAGAAGAATATTAACTTCCGAAGAAAAAGATAATTTTCTGCAAAAAATCGATTCTTCAACAAAATATGTGAAGGTCAATTGAAATAATTGAATGTTCTATTCAAAAAGACAAATTTTCACCAAAATAACGAATCTGGAACTAGAAAATATCAGTTTTTAACTAAAAATGAAACAGTCAAATTTCCAGTTGAAGTAATTGATTTTCAACCAAACTGATAAATTTTCAGGTATAATGATGAATCTCCAAATGAATAGATGTATTTCAATCAAAAAGATGAATTTTCGACCATAAAGATCAGTCTTCTGAAAAAAAGCAAATTTTCCACGAAGTACATAAATTCTCAAAGAAATAGTTTGATTCTCAAATTCGAATATCAATGTTCAACTAAATACTTGAATTTTCACCAAAAAAAGATGAATTGATTTTTAACAAAGTAGTTGCAATTTCAACCAGAGGAGAATTTCGAATCGAAATAATGCAACTTTAATAAGAAAATATGACGTTCAACAAACATGTTCAAATTTCAAATAAATAGTTGATTTTTCAACTCAAAAAGGATTAATTTGCAAAGAACAATGTAAACAAGCTTTCTATCATGATTCAGAAATATTTCCTCTTCGGAATACGACTTCTATTCTGAAAATTGTTCAAAGTACTCTCTTTCTTAAAAATTAAAAAGAGGGGACTTTCGTATCGTGACAAATTCTAAATTGGAAGAGCGATTTTTTAAAATTTCTCTTTTATAAATCCGAATAAGAATTACTTTGAAAACTTCCCGTTCCAAGTAAAAAATTCCCTGTTCCAAGTGAAATTATACTACTTCACTGGAATTCCCTGCCTTAAATTAAAAACTATAATCATTTTCTGAAATTCCCTGTCCCAAGTCAGATAAATGAGGGAGAGCAAATGAAACGTGAAAAATACATTTTTTTCAAATAATGAAGATAATAATTCTTTTTGTAGGTTTTGGCTATCATCAATGCGATTATCAAATTTGAATCAGCTAAAAGAATCACAGAGCAACAAATTTGCAAAACAGTTTTCTTGTAATGAAAAAATCAAAATTCTTCCTCTCGTGATATATTTGAATATTTTGAGAATCATATTAAAGGAACGTTACATTCTTTAAATAAAATGACAAGATCTCCTTTGGATTCATAGGAAGAAAGATGTCATATTACTTATTTTTTTCGGTAGAATTTTTAATAGTCTAGGTTGAGTCAAGTAGATTCCCGGTTTTTCCCGGTCAATAAAATTCCCGGTTTCCCAGTTAAGTCGCCACCCTCATTTTTAAAATTACATTAGTCTCATAAAATAATTTTAAAAGTCGCATGGAATTTCAAAACAAGTCGGCAAGAAGTCGCAGAAACTTTATAAAGATAATAAACAAAAAAACAGTATCGAATCTGAATAACTGAAATTACAATCTTTGGAAATTTACCAAATTATTGGAATGTCTTCAAATTGAAAAAATCATCCAAATCTTCTGAAATGCCCTCAAATATTCCGAATCCTCAGGAATCTTTTTAAATCCCTTGGAACTTTTTAAAGATCCCTTGACACTCCCTTGGAAGTTGTGAAAACTCCTTAAATTCTTTTGGAGCCCCTAAAAATTATTGAAATCTATTGAAATTTTCTATAAATTTTCTGACACTTCCGAAAAACTACCAATATAATTCAAAAATAGGTATAAACCTGGATTAATTAAACATTTAATATTCTTATTGTTGGTAAGGATTTCTAATTTGAAATGTTTTCAAAATAGGAAGCTCCGATATTATTAACCTTGAGAGGACGGGAAAATTTCCTTTCAAATCGAGTTTTCATTTGACCTAAAATTTATGCATAATTTCAACAGAAAACTCATTTCAAGTCCCCGACCTGACAGGTGGTCGATATATCGACCACGCCCGTCCTCTAAAGGTTAAAAAATGAATAGTTTTATCAGGCATTGTTCATTCTTGAAGCCATTTAAATTCAAATGTTGTTAAATTTGGAACCTATTTTCAAATATTCATTTCGAAGCTTTTTTAATTTTGAACGCTTTCAATTTCATATTTTACGGTATATAATTCTGTACTTAAAATGGTGGACATTTTATTTAAACCAATAAGCGGAGAAGTTTGAAAATATTTCTAAAGGAAAGTAAAGAAATAGTGTCATTAAGAACATTTTTTTCGAAATAGTGGCATCACCAGGGTATCTACCCGGTGAATTATTTTTTATTCTCGGTCAATTCCCGGTTCTCTCACAAACAATTTTTCTTCTGGTCAATTTGAGAGTTTAAGAGATTTCTAAACATTTCAAAAGCTTTCAAAATAATTTCTGATTTGAAACAGGGAATTTCGGGAAAGAATTATAATTCTAAGTTGGAACATCAGGTAATTTTCTGCTTCTCTGATTTCTAATTCTGATTTGGAACATAGAATGATGTGAAAGTATTATTATTCTGAATATGAACAGGTATTTTTTTTAACATCTGAATTCGCATTAGAATTATGTTCCGAATTTCCGTTTCATTTGAAAAATTCTCGGTTCCAAATCAACCAATGATTCTTTACCAAATTTTCCTCTCCTCAAGTCTTAAGAACGAATTTTCAAAATCTGACAAATTCTTACTTGGAATAGAAATGGTTGTTTCAAATTTCCTTCTTATGAATAAAAATTGAATTATTCCCCAAAATTTTTCGTTCAATGTCGAAAAATACCTGTTCCAAGACGAAATTGTAATTTTTCAAAGAATTTTCTGATGTAAATTCAAAATTATGATGCTTTGCAAGAACATTTTTGTTTATTTATCCTCCACCTAGACTCAGAATTATAGTTTTTTCTTCAGGAAATTCCCTGTACAAAGCACGATTAATTTCTCCCAAAGTAAAAATCATTATTCTTAACGCAATTTTTTGGTGTAAATTGAAGATAAAATAGAAATTATAATTTTCTACGAGTTTACTGGTATTCCCTGTCATATCCAATTGTCAAAATAATATATCTCAAATAAAATTCCCTGTCCCAAAGTAAAAATTGTAACTCTTCACGGAAATTCTCTCTTCGACACTCAAAATTATAATTCTTTACTGAAATTGCATGTCGCAACATAAAATTGTGATTGAATTCGAAAATTCACTGTTCCAAGTTAGAATAACTATTGATGCTTTACGTGAATTCAAATATTTATTGTATTTATTCCCCATCCGAACTCCGAATCATGAATATTTTCGGAAATTCCCTGTCTCGAAGTCAAAATTATTATTATTTACTGAAATCCTCTGTCCAAACTCAAAATTATAATTAGTTTATAAAACATCCGAGAAGAAGATCCCGATCACTGAATGAAACTCTCGGCCATTTCTCACTGGCGAAAGTTCCGGATAGGTATTCATTCCGAACATCTTTGAATTGTTCCGATATCTATATAAAATTCAATCCGAAGCAATCTGAACCAATAAATAAAAGTCTTAATTTCGTTCGATCCAAATCGTTCAAAATTAAAACCGACTCAATGAATAGAGTTTAGAATGAATACGAGTTTAGATTAAATCGAAAATCATTTGGTTTGGAAAATGTTCAGATCAATCCAAGTTCGGATAGATTTGGACTCATTCGGAACAGAAACTGGATTCGTAATTAGTTAGATTGGACGTTCGGATTTATTTGGATTAATTCTAAATTATTTGGAACGAAAGAAATTCAGAACTTTCTTGGATCGCTCCGGATTCTTTTGGATACAGATTTCGGAATAATTCGGAGTGATTCGGAATAAATAAGTCTCCAAAATTTTCGCCAGGACAGTTAACAGATTTTCAAATCGAACTGAAAGAAATATACCTTGCCGGCGATATCAACGTCGGCGTATTTTTTTAAAAGCGATTCAACTACTCCTCTGTGTCCACCTTTGACGGCATGACTTAGATTCGTGTCGCCAGATCTGTCCTGAACATTAATATAGGCACCCGCGTTCACAAGTGCATTTGCTATTTCATGGTAACCTTCCTTGCAAGCGATCATCAGAGCGGTTGCACCGTCTTTGTCGAGTGCATTTACGTTAGGTTTGTGCTCCAGAAGTAAAATTACTACGTCGATGTGATTGCCGAGTGCTGCGACAAGCAGGGCCGTCCACGAATACTGCAAATAAATCAGAAGTAATAATCAGATCTTTTTTCATTCTGACATTATTATGGGTCTTCCTCAGATTGGGTGAAGTTTTTTTTTTTAGTGAACCTCTATAGGCGCATTGTGAACTGAAAAAGCGGTGAGGCTTACAGCGAAACGGAAACGAAACGCGCACATGGAAGTTTTACTAAAAAGAAAAAAATCCGTACATGATTTGTGGAGGACTCCTTTGAGACTTTGAATTTTTGTTCTTACTCACCATGCCTGCTGTATCGACATTAGCCCCAGCCTTTAGAAGAGTGTCTACTATCTCTATGTTTCCTTTTCTGGATGCCCAGATAAGAGCCGTCGTTCCATACTACAATTTGAAAATGAATGGAATGCATAATTTGATGAATTTGAATATTTTTCAAGATGCTCTATATATTTTCAATTTTTAATTAAAATTAAATAGTCACCTTATCGCCGACGTTGACCTTTGCGCCGTGTGCGAGAAGATCCTTGACAATTTCGGAATATCCCCTACCTGATGCCCACAATAGGGATGATATGTGGTAATTCCCATGAGCATTGACATCCGCACCTTTTGACAACAAAAGCGAGACTGTGGTCGTTTTGCCTTTGTAAGTTGCCCACATGAGGGCTGACCATCCACCCTGTAAAAATAATAATTAATCAATTAGAATGGAGCTTGCAATATTTCAAATTTGTTTGAAATTCATTCCTTATTTTATAGGGGAGAGATCAATAGTTACGTAAGGATGATTTTGGAAAACCGGAAGATCCAGAAAGATTCTCACGGATTTTGAAGATAGAAAATAATTTTCAAGGATTTTGAAGATTTTAAGGAACCTCGCTATACTGCGAAATATTTTACGGAATTTAGATGATTTTACCCATTTGAGGGACTTCAAGAGATTCGAAAAGATTTGCACGGATTTTGAAGGATTTGAGTAACATGGAAGTATAACTTTCTAATAAAGGAAGTTTCAAAAAAATTATAAAATAGTACTTTTGAAATTCCTAATAAATGAAGAAAGAAAGGATATAAGATGAGAAGTTATTCGTACTCAAGATGAATTTCTCAATGTTCGAAAAATGATCCAATCTTGAAAAAAGTTATTCTTCATTTCTATCAACTTTCTTCTTCTCTTGAATCTCTTGTAAACTTCTTCTCTCCTTCTATCGACTCTTTTCTTCCATTTTTCTTCTCGTCTCTTCTTTATTCAATTCTCTTCTTCTCTACTCCTGTTGATTCTCTTCTTCCTCTCTCCTCCTAACTCTCATCCTCGCTCAACTATCTTCTTCTCTCCTTGTTTTATCTCGTCTCCTCTTCTTCTCTCAAGTCTCTTCTTCTCTTCTCTCAATTCTCTTCTTCCCCTCCTCTCTCAACTCTTTTCTTTTCATCTCATTTTTTTCTAACTTTCTACTCCACATCTCCTTTACTTCCTATTTTCTTCGAACTCTTCACTTCTCAACTTCTCTCAACTCTCTTCGTCTCACATTTTCTTCTTTCCTTCCCCTCTTAACACTCTTCTTCTGGTAATGCTCTCCTTTTCTTCTTTGCTTTTTTCCTTCTTTTCTTCTTCTCTGAACTCTCTTCTCCTCTTCTTTTTCAACTTTCTCCTTCTCTTTTCCTCTTTACGCTCTACTTCTCTCCTTCTCTCAACGATTTTTTCTCTTCTTCCCTTCTTTCCTTCTTCTCTTTACTCTCTTCTTCTTTCCTTGTTTTACCTCGTCTTCTCTTTTTCTCTTCTTCTCTCCTCCTCTCCTTCTCTTTTTCTCTGAACTCTATCCTTCTCATCTCTCAACTCTCTTCTTCTCTCATTTCTTGTTCAAACTTACTCCTTCTCTTCTCCTCCTGATTCTCTTCCCTCCTTCTATTGACTCTTTCCTTTTCTTCTCCTTTTCTTCTAAGTTTCTTTTTCTCTTCTTCTTCCCTTCTTATCCTCTATCGACTGCCTACTTCTCTCCTTCTCCCCCTTTCTCCTTTTCTTCCCCTCCTAGCCCTCTCCCTGTGTTCACTCTCTCCTTTTCTCTCTGCTCCTTTCCTTCTTATCTTCCTTTTTTGACTCTCTTTTTTTCTTCACTTCTTTTTTCTTTCTCTTTACTCTCTTCTTATCTTAACCCTCTTCTTCTCTCAACTCTTTTCTTCTCTTCTTCTTTTAACTCTTTTGTTCTCTCAACTTTCATCTTTTCGCCTTTTCTTCTTCTATTCTTCTCTTAGGGAGCTATACATCCTTCTTGCGGGGAAATTGAAGGAAGTTTTGGATTTTCTGGAAGGTATTTAGCAATAATTCAAGGACATCAAAGTTATCATTTTTTGATTGCAAACTTTTTACTAAAAAAGGAGCAGTAGTTTTCGGAAAATATTAATACTAAGGTGGGGTTATGGTCCTTTCCCGAAAGACTTGTTTTTTTTTTAAGAGGCTTGCGATGACCGCGATCGCCGAAGAAACTATTTAAACGATCTTCTCCAATTTTCTTCCAAATTGTTCGTAATTTATTTTTTTCAGTACTTAAACGATTCTTTTATTATGCATGAATATTTTTTTTTGCAGATGAGAATTTTTTAATAAAATTTTCAAGAGATAAAAAATCGAGTTTCTGGCAAAAACGTTCCCGTATGCGGAAAAAACAAAATATTTATTTAAATAAATTTCCGGGAATCTTGGTCAACGCAAGGCTCTCGGAAAAAAAGGGTTTCGGGAAAAGGACTATTACTCCGACAATCATTATTATTTCTTTATGAACTAATGCTTCTTGCACTTAAAAATGCTCTATCAGGAAATTATAACCATAATGTAATTAAATTATTGCTACATACCAGAAGTTTCAAAATTGTTTCCAAATTTATTAGGATTTAGTTTGGAACATGAAAAATGAATAACGTTCCTCCTTGGTAGTGAATGTGAATATAATCGAAATTATGAAACGACTTTTGGAAGAGGTCCAAAATAGCTAGATTAGAATTCATAGTTTCTCGCCAATGGTCGTACAACTTTTTGGCTGTTTGCCTAGAATTATGAGTCTCCAAGTTGACCCTGGTCATGAGAAGTAAAAAATGGAGAACAAGATAAATGGCCTCACCATATCGCGGTGCTCGAGGTTGGCTCCATGATCCAATAATTCCAGGCAGACGTCCGCGTATCCTTCCTTCGCCGCGAACAACAACGCGGTCCAGTTATCCTGCAAAGAAAAAAATTATTACAGGTATTGTTTGGAAAAAAAATATAAAATAAAACTTTGGCATTTTTATGGAAAGGAAAATACCTGCAATAATTATTAAATGGGTTTTCTAATTTTGTTCTTTCATCCCTTAAAAACGCAGTTGCAGAGTTCCTACTGGAATTCCAATGCTTCAGTTCTTCTAATTATGGTTATAACTGAGTGATGAAATTTAGGATTTAATTTAAACAAAAATTAATTTTAATAGCTATGAATGGTGCAATAATGGAAAATAACTGAGAAGCAGAGACGTTTATATTTAGATTCAATTTTCTTTAAATATGTGCAGTCAGGAATTCTTAGACAAAACAGACGAATTGCCAAGCAAATACTTGAATTTTTGACCAAAATGATGACTTTTCAAACAAAGCATGAATCTTCAACCAAAAACGATGAACAGTCAACGAAAAATGTAATAGTTGATATTTAGACAAAAAAATACTTGATTTCAAATAAGAAACATTTGAATTTAATAAAAACTGACGAATTTAAAAAAAAAACTTGAATCTTTAATCAAACTTGAATAATCCCCAACCAATCAATTAAAACTTTAACCAAAGAAGATCGAACTTCTACCAAAAAAGTTTATTCTTGAATCAAGGAAGATTTTTGAGTCAAGGAACCGAATTTTACACTAAATTGTTGAATTTTCAAGCCAAAAAGATGAATTTTCCACTAAACAGTTGAATTTTCAATGAAAATGGTAATTTTCAACCAGTTATATTCTTACTAGAAAAAGATGCAAATTCAAACGAAAGATGTTAAGGTTGATATTTCAACAGCATTTTAATTTTGAATCAAAATCAGTTGTATTTAACCTCAAATGACAAGTGTTTACAAAGTAGTTTAATACTCAACGAAAAATAGTTAACTGCCAACCAATAAGTTGCATTTTTAACCAAAATCGATTTAATTCTCTCTTGTTGAAATATTAGGTATTACATTTTTCATTTAGGGTTCGTATTTTTTGTTTGAAAATTCATCTCTTTTTGTAGAAACTTTTTCCTACTTGGGTAAAAAATATTTTATGTTAAAATTAAAAACCTATATTTGTTGAAATATCAATTATCACATTTTGAATTGAGAATTCGTCTTTTTCTATTGAAAAATGATCTGTCTAGCTGTCTAATATTACATTTTTCATTTAGAATTCGTCTCTTCCAACTTTCATAGATTACTTTGTTGAAAACTCTTCTCTTCTAATTTTTTTAACTGAGAAATTTGACTTGTACATTCAGGGTAAAAATGATCGATTCGAATGAGAAATCAACTATTTTGTTTACTGCCTGTTACAACTGTCAATTTTGGTTGAATTTAATTTTTTTTCATTTAAATTGAAAGAACCTTTGGTTGGAATATCAACCATTACATTTTGGAATTGGAATTAGTTCTTTTATATTGTAAATCTATTTTTTTATATCATGATAATAGTTTCGCTTGACATATCAAAGATTACATTTTTATTTCAGAATTTGTCTTTTTTCAAATTTCATAGAAATTTCATCATTTTTCTTTAAAAATTCAACTGTTTAGCTGAGGATTTATTTGGTTGATTATTTGAATTATTTTGTAGAAAATTTAAAAATTTATGTGGAAGGACAAGAATTTATCTTTTCGGGTTAAAAACTCAACTATTTGGTTGAAAATTAACTTTCCTCTTGAAAATTCATATTTCCGTGTTCGAAATTCGAATGTTTAGCAGAAAATTCGTCTTTTTGGCTTGTAAATGCTACAACTTTGTAATAAATTAACATTTCTGATTGAAAATGTATTTCTTCGGTTGAAAATTCAACTTTTTTGTTGAATAATTACATTCTCACCATAATGAGAAGGTATTGGTTTAATGTGAAAATTGACTTTCGCGGAATTGATTAAATCTCCACGTTTTGAGATCTCCTGATTCCGAAAAAGTAGTTTTTACGTTGGTGTCTGTCTGTTGTCGTCGTCGTCATCATCGTCGTCATCGTCGTCGTCGTCGTTGGTGTCTGTATACTCCATAACTTTTAAAAGACTACTCAGATTGGATTGCCCTTTGACACACATTTTGAGGGACCAAAAAGACAGGTTAGGTTCGTTACCCAGCTTTTTTGGATGAAAAATAAAAGAGGGGGAGCATTTTGAACATTTTTTTGGACTTGTTTTCCAAGACTCAAAAATTTTAAGTACGGTTTCTTGTGGAAGGTAAAAAATGAAACAATTTATCTTTATGATATTTTTTGATAAAAAACAAAATTGTCAGAGTTGTGGCATTTTCAAAATTCGAAAATATAAAAGAGAATGAGAGTTTTTAGCTAAATAACGCAAGATTGAAAAGAAAGTCAGAGAGAAAAAATGTTTCTTCATGAGAGCCCTACAAGATGGTGAATACAACTTTT
>WSXT02164965.1:0-23931 GCA_011762715.2 Neuroterus valhalla | reverse complement strand
ATTTTTCTCGATTTAAACAAAATTTTGGAGGTATATTGGACAAACAGACCTCAAATTCGGATTCAGCACGTCAAAATTCATGGAGGTAGATGGGTCTGGTTTCTTGTACAGACCACTTTTTTTTGCATGCCGGTGTAATTAATTATTATAGACAAACTATGTAACTCCACATATTTACAACAAGAAAATATGCTCCCAGTCCTAACTGATCTTTCCAACGCAACTATTACGTTCAAGTTTATAACACTTTATTAAACCTGATGGAACTTTTTGTCAACATAATTGATTTTTTAACTTTCATACAGCGAAATAAGAAACTTCCCATATGTAACATTATGAATTAATAAACATTATGTACCTTCAATTCATATATTAGAGCATTATATTGAGCAGTTTTAAAAGAAGTGTCGTCTTCCATAAATAATTAAGTTGTAGATGAGCATCGCTTTAAGGAGTACATTGCTTACTGGAAGATCACTAAAATACTCCCCTGGTTAAATGAACTGTGAAGAAATCAATCAATTTCAGAAAAATTAATGAATGTGAATCTGTCAATTCAGTTAAACCTACTGTAGAATTGTATAGATGAATTAGATAATCAATGGCGCAGTGGCATGTTGTTGCTTTTGTATCTATATCATATCGCTCTTTGATAAGTGAGATACTTATTAATTTTTTAATATGATTTGGTTTTTATATTTATACATGCCATCTAGAGATCTCCTCGTTTATCCTACCTTTTTGGAAACTGCCAAATTCTGATGAGTACAGGTGTCTGAGTTTAAAAATGTTCATGTCTAAAAACTGTTATTCGAAGTTGCAACTATTCTTTTTGATTAAGTTGGTCAGACTATAAACTTTTGTACCTTCTTACTTCAGGTTCTTATATATTTTACTCAGAAATTTCTTCAAGTCTTACATATATGTTGGGAGAAAGTGTTGTAACATTATGAAGGAACAAAATTATTATAACATCCTCTTAAATGTACCGTAAAACGGGGCTAAGCGGCGCATTTTCGGGGAAAGTGGCTCACCCCTGATTCTGAATTCAAAACACGATAATGCTTCTTTTGCGTTTTCGAATTGAAGTATCATGATTGTTAATTGCAAGCTTTAGTACAGAGGTGTCCAACGCGCCAGCAACGGTGTAGATAACTGTCACTCGTCAATCCCCTCTCTTACAACCTTGAATGCGTTCATGCGGTGAGTGCGACGTGGGAGGGGGAAACGAGAATTCTCAAAGAAGCATTCGGAGAAGGGGAAGAAAGGAGAAGCGCGCCAGCCTTGCGTTGAACGCCCCTGCTTTAGTATTATACACCTATATAAAGTGGAAACAGTATTCAGAAATGCAGAATAAAGGGTGCCCGTACACCGCCCTCCCCCACATGGGCCGCTAAGCGCCGTTTAACGATAAGTCGAATTAGTATCCTGACATCCATGAGTGATCTGACGAGTTGTCATGAAAAAATCAAATACCTTGTAGAATATCAGAAATCTGCGTCCGAACCAAAAAAATACATAAGTTACATTGCGTTTGACGGCCATTCTCCAATACCTAGAAATAGAAACAGTCGACCTAAGCGACAATGTGATTTATGCACAGAAAGTCATTTGGGACCAATTTTCTATCTTTTTTGAGAAAATATTGTTCCCAAGTATTTTTAGACGGTGAAAATGCAAAACGCGGGACGATCAATCACCAAAGTATGGTGCTTATTAGCCTCATCGACTACGAGAGCCGCGCGCGCCCAAGCTTGGGACTGATTCCGTCCCAAGCTTGAAGCGAACGTTGATGTGCTGCGTGATGCGCACGCGCGTCGTGTTCGCACCGAAGCGACTTAGCAGCTCATAGCTTGGGACTGATTTGTTCCCAAAGATAGGAGCTCCGAGCGCCCATACCGATAGGACGTAAAAACACCCAGCACGAACGGAACGTGCGCATCCCATGCCGTGGTACGAAGAGAACCCACGGGCTTATGGCACGTTAGAGTCCCAAATGATTTTCTGTGTGGATTCTTAAAGTTTGGATGCAAGTAATCTCTTCAATGTATCGAAAAAAAATTTTGATTTTACTCCAAACCTTTTGATTCCATAATAATATTAGGTTATACAGTTTGTTGATCCAACTAAGGATTTTTATCCGAAATTCGTGATCGACGTCCATTTATGGTCAGCTGACTTCAACGCGGAATAATCGATGTATCGATTCTAAAGTCGATAATAACTATCGATTATGTAATCGATGGCCTAAAATTCAAATTTAATCTTCCTGCAGAATATGAATTCAAATTTCAAAACACATGTATTGTGAAAGTAAAAAGAAAATTACAGCGGGTAATTATTTATCAGTTCGCACTTAAAATTATTAATTTTGAATATAATTTATAAAAACGTATCATGTGTAGACGATTGATCAAATTTAAAGATTTTTTCATACACAATACTATTTTTAATTACTTATCATTTACTGTAGGGTTCGCTTACACATATATTATTCGTTCATTTCGCCCTATTTCCAATGGCATATTTCTTATGGTCTAAAATTTTACCTCCTTACCAAATAAGACAAATATTGGAGGAAACCCCTCTTATAGTTTACCAACAACTGCATCTCTTATTTTATTCATTGCCAGTGGCCCCAAATTCGTAAGACACGGTATGGGTGGACCCTATAAAAAAGTGCCCTTCTCATGTCTGACAAATTCAATCGATAACCACAAATCTATGGTCCATAAATCCAAATTATAAATATCTCCACAATCTTTGGTTACCCTTTTATAATTGAAAAGTGAATAATTTATCTGTTTTATTTATTTTTTCGATTTTCGTGAATCTATCAAATACGCCTGTTGATCTTATTCATAACTTTGTATATTTATTTCATCCTGTATCGAATTCTTACTGTTTTCCACCTTAGAGTTTAATTTGACTAAACTTATCGAGTTTTTATTGAATTTCTGTTAGGAACAATATTATTGAGAATCAGAATCTATAATATCGTTAACCTATCTGTAGCTTAATCTATATCAATAGTTGAAGCATGTTAAAGCTCCAAACAAAATTATATCCCTTCATTCTAATCAACAATAAGCAGGATGTACAAAATTTTTAATTAGCTCTATCTATATTATCGTCTGTAGAAACATTCTCAATGATTTCAATTCACAACTAGTGTAGTTCTAGATTAGCAAATCAATAAATGGATTCATACTTTTACATACAGTTCATTTTCCTTCGGGTAAATCACTGATTATTTATTCTCTGGTTCATTGAATCAGCTTCGAGTCTTGAAATAGAAAGGAAGCTGACAAGCTCTAATCATTGAAAATTGGCTAACGATAATGCTTGTATTTTAAATATACGCCCACTCAGTAAAACCACCTGTCGAAGTCGAATATAAATCCAGAGATATTAGTATTTTAGCTTCGTTCAAGCAATTATTTGATTAAGTATTCGATATCTTGTATAAAAGATCCTAAAATTATCACTATTTGTGGTACATTCAGTGAATATGAATAACTCTATTTCTGCGGATCAGATAACGAGTGGAAATTTGAATGAAGAATTCAATGAATGCAGTAATGAATCCATCAAAATGGAAATAGCAGATATATAAATGATTAGGTCCTTGTAATTTCTGAATATGTATTTTTTCACTCTAACTGGGTTATACATGCAAACATTCAAAGCCGATTTTGAAATTGAAAAGCATGTCTTTGTTTTCGAATAAATGAAAAAAGTATTGACTATTGGAAAAGACCAAAAAATTCAATCATTTTTATATAGCTCACTATTAAATTTGATATGCAAGCGTTAATCAGGCTCGAAATGTTGTTTCGTCTGGATTTCAAAGTGCACTCGTACAAAGATTTGTGATTTTACATACCCTACAATACAAATTGCAATGTTGCATCACATCCTGAAATTGTATGGAACATTGTAAGAAGATATTGAAAATAAAAACAGTGAATTCTAAATTCCTTATATACATTGTTGCTGTACAAATCAGTTTCTACTGTAAAAAGAACATAGAATCATCTACGACATGATGCTACATTTCATATGCATAGAAGTTTCGAAGAGTATTTTTTGCCTTGTTTGCTAAGTTTTCCCCAATTTTTTCTCATTTTATGAGTTTTCTCGCAAAGTTACTTCGATAATATGCCAGAAGTGTTTTTTTTTGTCGACAAGATTCTTTTTTGTTCGTTTTCACCTTTAGCACCATAATTTACATAGTGGACAGTATGATACGATTAGTAGATGAAGAAGTTCGGAAAGACTTGTCAAGAGAAGCAGAACGGAAGTTACTTTGTATGTTAATTTATACAGGAATTGATGATTTTATTTTAATCCAGATTTGGAACTCAACGCATTCGTTACTTCCAGACAGAAGTAAATCGATCAAGAGCGGGAGATATATATGAGGTTCTAAATAGATAATGAGTTCATATTTATCAGTTAAAGGTGAAACTCTCTGGAAATCAATTAAATAGAACTCAACGTGAGAGCGACACCGTACTATGGATAATTGCACTTTTGCATTATCATTTATTCAGAGGTGTTCGATTCGACAGCCGCCAGCGACTTCCATCTGCTTACTATAAGTCATATTTTCTTATAAGTCTAAGCATAAATTATTAGGTCTTTACACTTGATACCTATTAGCATCGATTCTCTTTACATATAGAAATAATTGGTTACTTTTTATACGCTGTGTTTCGATCGACTTTCAACTATGGTTTTACTCAGCAAATATGGGATTGACACACCAATCGCAATTAGAAAAATATTTGAAGTTGGTAAATTCTACCAGGAGTTTCTTGTCGTTTTCTTGTTCTGTGCCTAGGATCTCTGGAGTAGAGAATGATTGAGCTCTTGCAATCATAACCGCTTTTGGTCGAGATAGGCATCAACTACTATATTTTTAGAACCTTCATTATAACGACTAACGTTTGCGAATTATCCTCGTTGAAAATCAATGGATTATGTTCGCCTTGGTTCAGTTGATGAAGAAAAATCTTCATCGATCTAATAAGGTACTGCACCTACAGCAGCGTTAGGAACATCAGTCATCAAGATGAAACCTAAAATGACTTGAATTTTCACTGGTGGAGATAATATTCTTGAGTTTTTGACTTTAAAACCTAGAAGTACAGTTCTGTTTATGCGAACCCGCATTTTGAGACGGTAATTTTGGTTCCGTACTCTACCAAGCGTTAAAGAAGCAAACCACCATATATATGTTCATTATGACTTGCGATCTAAAAATCTTCGATATAGGCATATACGAAAAGTAAGCCGCGGATGACTCGATTGATGAATCTTTGGAAAGATTGGTTCATCATGCTTTTAAGCTTCCTATAATCTCTGCAAGGACGCCAATCGTTGCTTTCTGTTGGTACCATATGAAGGGGGATGGTATATAGTCGCGAGACCATGATCTTGTGATCCTCTTGCTGTGATCATTGAAATTCCATTGCCACTCAAACTGTTTGATTGATTGTTCCTGTTTGTGATTGGGAATCACTATCAAAGACTAGTAAGTGGCCGCACGAATCCTTAGGTTGTCCTACAGACGTCTTCTGCGAGCGTCTTGAAAACATGATTTGAGCTAAAGGATGTCCCAAAGACCTCAAGTCTTAAGACATAGATGTATGTTCTTGAGACGCCCTGGTGCCCACTGGGTAAGATTTAGGTTTCATATGTCCTAATCGTTGAACCGTTTTCAGCACAAAGAAATTTTCGTCTCATTGTTGTTAAGGTCATACGGTTCCAAGGCAATGTCGCTGAAGTCAGCTTCTGTATCAGTCAGAAAATACGGCACCTTTGATTAAATCCTGTCATAAGTAGGCGTCATCAAATTCGGCTAATACCTCTTTGTGCTTCTAGTGAAGTGTCTGATATTTTCCGAAGAAGCAGAACAAGGTGCTCTACATTTCCTCGCAAATTCACCAAATTTTCTTTCTGTTCTCGAGCTGTGCCTCGTTTCTTCTAGAGTTGGTTTTCCTTTCCCGAAAGCAACCTTTAGTTCTTGTATTTCCCTGCATAGCCCTTACAGCTCCGAACATGACTGACTTACAGGAAAACATTGGGCACATCGATATTTAACATTTTTTTGGCTAATTCCACTAGTTGATCGAGGTTAGGTTCTCCACTTGAAACTAGGACGAATTTAATATTATGATGCAAGCGTCAAACAAAAATTGCTCTAATCTATAATAAATCGTAAGAAAAAAAATTTTGATTTCACATAAAAAGTATTTGCAGTCTACCAGTCTTTTATACAGTATTCACAAGCTGTAGTTATAAATACAGAAATCTATAAGTACATCTCCTTTTGAGAAGTTACTCAGGGTAATCATGCGACATTGAAGATAAAATAACTTATCTGGTAGCTTAGAACTAAAACTGAGATGTTTTGTATGACTGCTGATGTATCCTGACAGAACAGACTGCGTCTCTGAATAAGTAATCCTAATTAAGAGTAAATTATTGGTTTTTCAGGCTCAGAAAGCGGACGAGTCTCAGCTGAGAGTGAAGATGAAAGTGTCGGGAATGAGGCAGGTATCGGCCAAGGTTCATCTACAAGTACTACCAACAGTTCTAACAAAGCTCGTCGTCGAAGAACAGCGTTCACTTCCGAACAACTTTTGGAACTGGAACGGGAATTCCATGCGAAGAAGTACTTGAGCCTCACCGAACGCTCCCACATTGCTCATGCTCTCAAACTCTCCGAAGTCCAGGTGAAAATCTGGTTCCAAAACCGTCGAGCCAAATGGAAGAGGGTCAAGGCTGGACTCACAAGTGGAGGTGCTGGTCCAACTAATCGGCATAGTTCAGGAGGACAGCATTCGACCTCCGGTCCCAGGATTGTTGTTCCGATTCCGGTACATGTGAGTCGTCTTGCTGTGAGGGCTCATCATCATCATTTAGAAAAATGCCCTCAATCAAGGTCGCCCAATGGAAGTCTTACCAACTCTTCAGGACTTGTTGGAAGCCTTGGAAGTAGCTTGTCAGCTAGAATTCCAAGTTCACCGATTTCCTCCGGTTCGCCATTGAATCTTGGCTCAAACACACTTAGAGCTTTCTCTGCTCCACAGCATACTAGTTCTTCAGGAAGGTAGCCAATTGTGCTGGAGTAAAGTTTGCAAGGTCGAATTAAATTAGGTAGGGTAACGACATCAATAGTAAGCCACGGGCTTTTCATCGCGCATGGAAATAGTGATTTTATCACGACTTGATAGCAAATGATCGCACGGTATAATCCATTATTTGAGTTTTAAGGTGAGTCATGCGTCTGTTGTGGGAGAAAACACTTGAGAAAGACAGTTTTATTAGAGCCAATCTATGGAATCCGATTTTTGAAAAAACTTTAATACCGTGTCAGCCTGGATTACCATTAGAGTTCCTATATTAAGTTTTCATTCTCAATTAGAGAATCATGTCTAAAAGTTGGTATACTGCCGACAAAATTAGTTACAAAGAAAAATTACTAGATAACTCTAGGTTCGAACACTATTATTCTTTATCGATTTCCTCAGCTCACTATTGAGGCTACGCGTGGCTCAGTAATGTCTCACTATTTTTGTTTACACCTAGTCTGAATCCTAGAATTCCTGTGTTAAAAGATGTTAACTTGATATTCAAAAATCTGAAACTACGATACAGATTTGTGTAAATACTTTTTTTAATGGTAGAAGACATCCAAAAGAAAATACCAATTTCAATTCATTTATGTGTGATGTGCAATACTTGTTGAGATAAACTTGCAAGAATGTAAAATTCTTGAGAAGATTTCCCGAAGTGGATGGGAAAACTGTTTGAACGATCATTTATGAATGTTATCTAAGGTCTGTACATAAAAATCCAGTCAATTGTTGATATTCCGAACATACGTAAACACCCATTATCTCACGTTCAATAAAAAAATGGATTCATCACGTTTTGTTCGCTGAATCTTCAATTCTCTAAACAAAGTAACAATTCGGGCTTCTATATCGGTAGAAGAAATTTCGTCTTTGCTGAATCTGCTTCATATCAATGCAAGGATGACTTGTAGTCGCAATAATGCTTTAGAACTTTACAATTAACTCTGTCATTAACAGATTTTGTGTAGCAAAATATTTGAATGTGAGGGGTTTTTAGAGAGAAATTTGGAAATTTAATAAATTATAAAAATTCACATTGTTATGGAGGAATCAGATAAACAAATTCAAAATTTTTGCAGTTTTTTTCGAAAAAACATGTTTATGCACTCTAATTAAAGTGTTGAATATATATTTTTCAACGCTACATTTTCAATCTTGATTTTTAGTGTTTCAGTTTGAATCGAAACGTGAGGAATTGTAGAAATTTTAATATTGATCGTGGAACATTATCTTTGTCCATAGCTTGTACTGAAAGTTCATCTTTGAGGGCATGTGGCAGGCGTAAAATAGCCTTTTCCGCCCGGGTACTAAAGACGCGGGTACAAGATGCTACTTCGCACAAACTTTACATGTGCAAAAAGACATACCTTTAGTGCAGATTGCACGAAATACGAAACAATCATTTTATTAACAAATAATTAAGGCAGGCCTTTCCAAGCTGGAAAAATGGATTGTTTAATTTTTTAGGCTTTGAATTCTAATTTATATGATTTTAAAACTGTTCCTGCCTTAGAAAAGAATACTTATGGGCGGAAATTTCTGAATTTTCTCACGAAATTTTCAAAAAGAATCAAGAAAAGACGTTTCGTGTGATATTTTTTAACAATATCCTTAGGTTTTCTACGCAGGAAAACAGAGATTTAAAAGTGATTCAGAGAAAAATCCTGGGGTAATCTTTGCATGCAAACAAATGAAAATCGGTAACGAAAAAATGAAGACTTAAAGATCTTTTTTTTTCTCTTGCCGATCTCCTTCTATTTTCATGTCAAGATTACCCTAGAGTTTGACTCTGAATCACTTTTTTGTTATTTGTCTATAAAAAATTGCTTATACGAATCAAAACATTTGTAAAATTTATCCATGATTCTTTTGGTGCATATGCATTCGTTTTAATGGATTCTCAGTCGAAAATATTCATTTTTTCAATAGTTGAAGGAATAATTCCGTTAAAAATCCCATGTTTTATTCTTTTCTCATTATTTTCTTAAAATAAAATTTTATGTGTCTGCAAAATTTGCGAAAAAGAACGTTAAAATCTGAAAAAAATGTGGTTTTTAGAATGATCTCTTCACGAAAATTTAGTTTTGTCTCAAAATTATATGCTCGGAACTTTATTTGGATATCTGCCGTAAGAATTGAAGAGATACATAAGTCCAATCTTATTCAAACGGAGGAATTCGGAAGAAATGGCTACCAAAAAACTCCAATATCGAATGTAATGT
Source organism: Neuroterus valhalla (assembly GCA_011762715.2). Classification (NCBI taxonomy): domain Eukaryota; kingdom Metazoa; phylum Arthropoda; class Insecta; order Hymenoptera; family Cynipidae; genus Neuroterus; species Neuroterus valhalla. The sequence continues at coordinate 14,561 of WSXT02164965.1, read as the reverse complement.
TGATGTAGAATTTGCGTGCAGTTTTTCAGTAAAAATAATGCGCCTAAAGTTCCCATAAAAATGAGGTCTCAAACATTAGGTAAAAAGTTTAAAATGTGCTTCATAATCTTTATGATTTGTATCCTGAAGACTCATTACATTTACAAATTTTAGAACCCGCAATGTGCTGTGTATCTCTTTTTTTGTTGTTTTTCTCAACTTCTTTTATCCTCCTGATTTTTAAAAAGTCCTTTTCTGCAATCAGTACAGAAAATAAATAAATTCTACCTAGATAGTCACTGGCAGCTTTATCTTACAAGTTTAGTAATACCAAAAACTTATTTTTCATGAAAATGTAACTTATGTATTCTCTTAGTTTAGGCGGAAAATGTGTTGAACTGAGATGTATCCATCATTCGTGCTTGGTCATCATCTTATCTACTTTTAATCTTTGCTTTTACTTCATAGACTCAACTAAACTTTTGATCATAACCTGAAATATTTGGTGCGTTCAATTTCATTTTTCCCTGTGAAACAGTCCTATACTTTTTTGAAATTACTTGTTCCTCGTAATAATGAAATTTTTTGCGAAAAACACAGCATTAGGTACGAAGAAGCTTATCTTACTGCTCATTGTTTATTTAAGTAACTTGAATATATAACGTGAAATCGCATGAAATGCCTGATCGTCTGCAATTAACAGACACAGATTCACCAAAGACGGAAGTTGCTAAATGGTCGACAGTGATTATTCCACACAGCATCAGATAGAAGAATTTAACGAGCGACAGATTAATCGACGAAACATGTACTCCCCAGGCGAACAAAGGGTGAAAACTGAATAGTCGAATACATATTCAGTGAATGGCCCCGGCCGCGCCCATGGCTTTCATATCCATAACTTACAATCACATAATCGTTCCTAAGCGGATTTAACCACAAACAATTTCAGAAAGTTAGATTGATAAGAGATCTTGTCAATGATATGGAAACAATAAGTCCCTAATGAAAAAACTTGCTGCGACCTTGATTGAAAAACTGTTAAGCATAGATAAATTCCCAATTAGATTTGTTGTACAGTGTAGATCGTTCTCATTAGGCCATAAGAATCTTGGATAGCGAACCTTTGGGGGAATAACATGTATGTCGAGTTGTAGGTTTTCATCATGTTTCACGTGTTTTTGAGATTCAGAGTGTTTTTACATTCTCATCATTTATGATTGTTTTCTTTAAAACTATTAGAAGATGCAAAGACTTGATCAATAAAAAAAAATTAGGAACAACATTTTGATCCCGATGCTCTGCAAGTTGAGAATTTTACGGAAAGTAATTACCATATTGGATAAAACATATTGGATATGAAGTCAATAACGATATTGGATAAACAGTGGCATATTTTACTTCAAAATCACAAAGTAAATAAGAAACATATAAACATTCGAAGTCAATAATAGTTCATGGTGCCGGAAGTTCAGTAGTACTTTTCTGATTTCATGGCATAGGTAAGATTAGTATAAAATTCTAGTACTCTCGGTCATTATTTATTATTGGTATTAGTATCATGTTATATTGGAGCAATGTTTATATCATAATTTTTTATGAAAAATCCCACTGTTGATGTAAATTGTGGTACAAAAATTGAAATACTGATGCATATAGTATTCTGTATGTCTTCAAGAAAATTTCGACAAATTTTCATGATATTCTTGAGGAATCGGTGCGACGAATATCACGAATTTCTTTCAATGCATCTCGAATACGTAGTATCCATAGTAAACGGGAGTAACAAATCTTAAACTTTTGTAGACTTTTTAGAGTCGTACATTTTCGTGATTTATCGTATAACAACATATACGTGCTTCTTCACAAAAGTTTGTAGAGATATATACCATAAATTTACATCATAGTGGGAAAATTGTGATCTTGCAAAGATTCGGTATACAAGAATTTTGTTATTCTGCGGTTAGTTTGCAGAGTTCGGATTCCACAGTTACTTTCTGAAAAATTATGGCAAATCCCATGATTCATAGCATTATCAATTACACTGTTTGCAACAAATTTTTCCCAAAATGTTTAATCGAGGAACGATTTTTCAAAAATCGAATCTACGTTGCCAACAAAAGAAACCCGTCAGAAGTTTTTTTTAGTTTAGCTCGAATAACAGAGATATCAATAATTGAATGGTTAAAGCGATGAATTATGAAACGGCAATATTTTGTTCGATTTTTTTTTTAAATAATAACAGTGTTATTATTAATACTAATGATATAACTGAAGACGAAAAACTAATAATACTATGCCGTCGTACTTCCAAACTTTTGTATGCTTTTATCTGATTTTTGTTGTAAAAGCTGTGGTACTGAATGAAATGTACGCCACTATATTCATTATAGTGATTGACGAACGACAGCACCGTACTCATATTTTCACCAAAAATTTTATCTTTAAGAGCATATGGATTAACATTCCTAAATGTTCCAATCTGTTTGATATCTCGGATAATCACACATTCTGATAACTTCACCAAATACTCACTCTGCATCTCGAAAAAACACAAACAATTATTAAAAAAAGACAAGGAATACACACAAACTGTATGGGCGTATGTTATTGCCTTTAAGTTCAGTGTATATTGTAAATCTGTCACGAATTGACTAACTTTTGAGACACTTCACGGGCTTTTGTAAACTCGCATTTATAATGCGTTCGTTCCAAAAAAGGTTTGTGTTTATTAGAAGACAATATACTATTATTGTATTTTTATTTGAGACAACTTCACACTTCATATGACATGGCTATTCTATTTTCTTCAATTTATGGAAATTCTGCTGCCTTAAATTGAAAAACTACTAATGCCAAACTTCAGGACATCGCGATAATTACATTCCCGAAACTATCTTTAAAAATTCAACAATGCAGATCAATTCAGATTGCTTGCGCAAAGAAGCGGTTTTCATATAAGACATCAATTTCGCACATCTTCAGAATGTCAATGTTCACATTCGTTGTCAAGGATATTTTTTCGGTTCCATGATGCCATTATATGGAATGGATTTTCATGAATTAAACTGAAAATTATGTAAGATAGTAATATTGTTTATTATTGCTTTATTGTATAGATAAGTAAAAGATCATGTACATTAGTATACATACACAAATATGCATCAGAAATAGTTGTTTTCTCGAAATTAATATTATATAGAGACAGCTCTCTTATTCGAAAAGAATTGTGATGGCGAGAAATTATATTCAAGCAGTCTAATATATATATAACAGAAATGAATATTATATAGAGTGTTAAAATATTAGCTATTAAAATGTAAATATTCGAAAAATAAGAAAGTTCACAGCAATTACTTCGAATTGTGAGTTTGAACTCAACGTTGCTTATAGACAATAATGATCAGAATATTCGATATGTTTCACAATATTCATTACTCTTCGAAACCTTCGAGAACACTTTGTATGTTTTGATTCAGAATTAAAATATATATAATTATACATAGTATCCATATATTTCTTACTACCCCTTCCATTTTCCTGATACGATCTCGACATATTTTATTCAATCTTTCACTGAATTTTTTATTATTATTTATAAAATATTATTGAACCTTTCCATTGTAAATTAGTTAACGGTTCCATACCGCATTCGATTAGACATTGCATAATTTAATAATATGCAAAATTCAATGATACACCGATGTATTTGCAATTGCCGTGTACATTTTTTACGTCGCTCATATTCCATTATTCAGTTAAATTTAAAATTCGCTTTATATATTTTCCCATTTAAAAATTCTGGATGCTAGAATGCATACACTTTCGAGTCCTGGTTTCAAGAAATTACACTATATGATAGTTAGGTATACCTATTTAGTATTTTAGATATTTATGAAAGTCATTAAAAACGATATGATTAAATTTGAATATAATTAATAATTATGTTATGAAAAATAGTTTGAGGTTGTACATTTTTTCTTCAACCCGATTTTTATCTCTCAAAATTATTGATTTTCGGTGAAAAATTTTAAAATAACTTTAAATTGTTTGAAAATGGTAAATCTGCAATAGAATCTATATCAATTTGTGACCTCAATCTGTTTCAAAGTTGTGGACTGCTTCAAAGTTCATATCGATGTTTTTGGTAAGAACTGCTAACTGAACCAACAATTGTTGCAGCAAATTTCAATATTCCATCAAATTTATTCATTTTTTACTAAAAGCACGGAACTGCGATGAAAAAGGCATATAAATTAAAAAAAATAAAAGTACCAATCTCTGACAAAGAACTATACAATATAATCCGAAGCAGTTTAGACCTGTAAACTACATATGATCTTTAACAAAAATTAATGGATTCAACTTGAAGATTTCTTGTAAGAAAAGAAAAATTTCAAGTGAAACAAACCAACATAACCCAAAATTGTTCTAAATTTTGAAATATTTTTCGGAACACAATGATTTAATATAAAAAATGTCAAAATTTCTTAATGAAAAGCATTAAGATAACAGAAGGTGTAATTTGCAGAATTATAAAGCGGGCGGAATGAAAACGTTGAAATAATCGAATTGTTCGTGTCAAGGTGGTTCTCAAAATCGGTTCATATATTTTTTTTAAATAACGATTTCTCACGAAAAATACTAAAATGATCCAAAATCCTTCAGAGATCCAAAATCTGGTTCAAATCATAATAGATTCTGTTTCAAGAAACCAATTTCTTGTGAAACACCAACATAACCTGAAATTGTAAAAAAAATGGATCTTCCTTGAAATCAAATTATTTCTAGATACCAATTTTAGTTTCTGACGGAAGACACTAGAACCAAATCGATCATTTTTCTTGGTTTTGAATTATATCATTTTAAACAAGTATCATTGAATATGAATCTGTAAAACACTCGAACAGAATAAATGTTTGTTGAAAAATTGTTAATATTCTCCCAAATCTGATTATCTTTGCTTGAAAAGAGCAACTTTATGTGTAAAATGTTAATGTAAACTGTGACTTTCCGAATATTGCAAAACATGTTCTACATAAAAGGGGATTATTTTTTGGATTAAATTTTCAAACCCAATGTATTCAGAAAACAGCTTCAAGACATAGAGACATAATTATTTTGTTACACTACTTTCTTAATAATTATTATTATATCATTGTGAAAATCCTTCAAAATTAAATATTCCGTTACCAAAAGTACTGATTTCTGTTTTAAAACGCTAACATAATCTCAAATTGTTTGAAAGTCCTGAATCTTCTTCGAAATGTTCGAAATATATTAATACTATATTTTCAAAATAAAAAAGACCATATTTCTGAAAAAAAAATTCACAACTTCTAAGAAATTTGAGGTCATGCTACAATTTTAAAACAGAAATCGGTATTTTGGGTAAAGAAATAATGAATTTTGAAAGATATTACTGTTCTTTATCGGAAATATCGATATTGATTTCAAAGGAGATATACGATTTCAAAACCATTTGAGGGTATGTTATTTTTCATTGTTATTTGTTTTATTTATTGATAATTCGGTTATTCTAGAAAAAAAAGTTCTGCTTAGAAGAAAATTTACAATTTAGAACAATTTTCGGTTGTGTTCTAAATACTGATTCAGGATAGAAGCACATAAAGAATCTAAAATTATTAGATTAAAGATCTTGATTGAAATATTAAATATTGGAATATATTCTTTGTTCGAATATACTAATATATAATCAATGTGAGAAACGTTGAAACGAATGAAGTGGATGATTCAATCAGACTAAACTGCCTGTGTAATGTCAACTTGGACGTTCCTTAGAAATGTCGATGAAAATATAAAAAAAATTAACCAAGTGACATAAAACAATCTGGAAATAGATATAAAATACGACTAATCTAGGTGAATGAATGAAGCTATCATAAGGATGTCCCATATCCTGTATCAGAATAGAGCTTTTGGAAATTCAATAACGGAAATCACATACATCGACAGAAACATACATCTGTGATGATTAGAATTTCTATTTCCACTTTATTCAAAACTCGCGTCTGATGAAAGCATATCGAAGAATGGAAAGCTGTCCTTACTATTTTCGTAATTTCATTCTGAACAATGGCTAGAAATAGAAGTTTGATTATTCATTCTGGTATTTCTTTATAAAACCATAATTGCGATTTTATTCGATTACCGTCATATCAGAGTATTGGTCGTTATTTCAAGCAGATTCGTTGAATTTTTTAGTCAGTTAGTCCTGAACAAAAGATCGAACATTGTCTCTCAATTCTCTACTCTATAATATTAATCCTCATTATGGAATAATCGATTTTGGGCTATTAGGAGTATTAACGAGAAAAATGTCACCCTTGTCAGAGATCATTTCTGATCCTTTCCCACACTCACCCCAATTCAAGCAATTTTCCCGATCTGCCCGAAGTGGCCGTGAAATTGCACAAATAGTAGTTCGAGAGCGCAACGAATCTTTTTGACCTGACTGCGACTGCCAACTGCCTGTCCGTGATTGAAAGGGTCGACGGCACGAGTAGTTCCACCATAAAAGCATATCGATGACATTTTCACAAAACCCTATTCCTTCCTGATAAATAAAGGTTTCCCTCCACCTAGAAGTACAGAAACATTGGTACAGTGTGAGGTTTATAGCGAATTACTAATTTAAAAATTGTACAGTCTTTGTTGCAGATTGCTCTAGAGATTATTGGTCTCTCGGGATCATGATGATTTGCTATTATTGTTTCTACCTGCTTTGAGGATCATCTGTCAGACTTAACAATATGACTGGCAGTTTTTCGTGCGAATGTCATAAATCGAAGTATTGTGTCTATAGCGGTGCCGCAAGTTACGATTTGTACACTAAACAGGGTATGTATTCCGATATCAAGCTTTGCTCTTTTTTTCCTTCTTTCAGAAAAATACGCAATAACATTACTGTTGCATACCAAAATGACATTCAATCCCGTATCAGTTTGAACATTATTTTAAACTCCGTACTTGAAAATCTAAGTAAATATTCGCCTAGTTTTAGGATAACAATTTTCCAAAAGCAAATAATCATATATAAGTGGAGCAAAGAAGCTGCGACAATGATCAAAGGAAGTAGATATTGGAAATAGTAAAAGCTATTGTGGTTTCTCCTCTTGTGACCGTTACCACAAATCATCAGTGACAAATGATCCTCTTCCCGTTGTGCCAGATAATAATGCACACCGCCACGCGGCGACTTGGAAAACTTTTCTATTCGATGTGCCTTCCACGCAGAAATAAGAAATATGAATAAAAGGCGTGTATATCCCACAATCCCCTTGGAGACTTAAAAGTGTCATTTTATCGATTTCTTCTCTGATTTTCTTCTTAGACTTCTTCTTGAGGTCGGAGGACAGTATTCTGACATTGACAAGGCTACATCCATGAATGGCTTGCGGTCCACCCGCTTCTTGTAAGGACACGCGTCCCATTTTGTCCATTTCAACCATCATACGTATGCTGATGCTTTATAAGTAGCCACGTGACTCCACGTGGCTTTTGAATATGCCATTAAGGTTTTTGATATATGCCAAGAATTGGCACATTTATGTAAGCGTAGAGTATTTAATATAGCATTTCACACAACGAAATTGAACTGTGAGTATTACACATGCTATTGCGTTGGAATTATTTCTTATATTTCCGTGTTAGCGTTTTCTGCCACTGCTTACCACACAAACAAATTTTCTTGATAATTTCCAACAGCTCTGTATTTCGGACACGCATTTATTTCATCTTTTAATGCAGTATATTATGTGCAAGGACATGATGCCCAATAATACGTTGGACGTTTCAAATCGGTTCCTATTGTCCTCTTCAAATCCTTTAAGTTTAAGAGTGACCACATCAATGAAACGTTTACATACTTCTCTTGTGTGTTCGTAACTATCCCAAGCAGTAGTAATTTTTTGACACCAGGATCCCTAAAATTTTTTGCGACAACGCCTATGGTATACTTATGTCGACTTATTCTACATCTGCAAGTTCTGATTCATCCAAAGATTGCATCGAAAGGCAAACTTTCAAAAAACCTCAGCCACTATATCTATTGGAAAACACTAAAGTTTCTGCAGTAGTTGTAGTACCGTGGTTGCTCTAAGTGTTAATCACATTACGTTCTTCCATATAGTCGTTGAAGTTTACCAAAACATTGAGTAAAATCCCCATGTTAACTATATTGTATTTTCTTTTGTTTCGATCTTACTTCACACACTTGAATTTTAACTGTAACAAAATTTCACATCAGTTTTTTCTGTGCTGTGAAGGCTGCATATCGTAGTTTTCCTTTCTATGCTGCATAGTAAATTTAGCCTGTTCAAACTAATAAGTTTTAGCTCCGCAATATATCTAAAAGCATCACGAAAAATATTTTTTCACATCTCAGTGGTAAGATAAACCATTCCAAATAAGCATTATCATACTGCTACTTAGCTATGAATGCTACAGGAAAAAAATTGTCTAGCCATGCCACTGTTTTCCGCATGATAATTTCTACTTCATTATAAATCAAAGAATATTCTCCTAGAATGGGAATGCATTTCATGCTGCGTAGTTGCTTTATTATAGAGGTTGACGAGAAGTCCAAATTTCAATTATTATTAAAATTCATATTCATTTATCTTTCCACATATAGTCTGAAACTGTGAGATTGTCCAAGAATCTTTTATTCAGTTAGTTGTCATCTCTAAGTCTAACTCCTCAAACTTTGTCAAAATATTTTTTGCATCGCCAGTGAAGAAAATTTTAACATTTTTGAATCTATACTTAAAATTAAAATCATTCGAAAGGTATTTTCTTGCGATTCATACTTACAAGTTTCTGTATGTTGCGGTAGATAATTTTGGGACAATTTGTTCGGAATTAGCATCCCCGATAAACGCACAGATTTTTTAACATCATTGGAGGCATTCCATATAACGTTTCTGAAGCATTTATATTGATTTTATCTGAATTCTTGTGTGCATTTCTGTGGAGAACTTTAGAAATGTCTCCGTTTTTATTCTAAAACACAAAAAAAAATCGTATGTCCGTAAGCATGTTCGAAAACAACATATCCAACCATTTTACTAAATCTCACTCTAACTCTTCTAGAGGAAGATCTTACGTTATAATGCAATGGCCTCGTACTCTACAAATAATGGTTTCTTATCAATTCACCCATATTCGAACTTCCAAATAAATTATTGCCCAGATATTATTCCTATTTCATTCGAAACTCACCATCCCCATTTTTTGAATCTCGTTAACTCTAAAAAGATATTTTTAAGGAAATATAAATATTCCTGAATAATAACATTTTTTGACAGTGATCCTTATACCTCATCAAATAGTTATTTCGAAGAAATTCCTAAGTTTGAGGAATCATTGTTCCCAACAGATTGTGTATACTTCAAATGTCTTTGAATTTAAAAAACATTCAGTTCTTATAGGTACATATCTACTTGCAGTATTTATTCGATATCACAATTGATGTGTAATTCAACTACTGAAACTCTTATAAAGTCTAACGTGAATATCAAATAGCACGCATGTAGATTATAGCTGATCCCACTGTATTTCATTTTGACGCTCGTATGGTTGCCTATGAAGCTTGGTGATTTCTTCGGACAACTATTTCTGATTCCCCTCTTCTCGCTATACGAATATGTCTATCAACCATATGATATATCTGATATAGGATAATAACCTCTAAAATGTAATTAGCATAAAGTAGATATATTTATTTGTATCATGGTAAATCTGAAAGGCACCTGTCACATCAGTACAAAATAATTTTCAGCTATGAACCATATTTGTACATATATTATTGGCTTTATACAAGTGATATTTTGGATTGAATACCTCTGACCAGTCGCAGAAATGCGTTTCTATATGCAAGCATTCAGTAACTCAGTAATTGAAGTCATCTGTTGAAGTTCTTTCGGAAGACAAGTCAAACAAAGTCTGTGCGCCGAAAAGGTTCAGTCAGCAATCACTTTAGGGCTCATAGACACAACGACAGAGCTGATGCCTAATTTGAGTAAGACAGGACGAAATAATAAAACCTCAACATTTCTGAATTCTTTGTTCGTTTTCAGCTACACATTGAGCTGTGATAAGTAGTAACTTATCTGCCACAGCTTAACTTTCTTTCCGTATCAATCACTCGTACGTCCCTTCCTTGCAATTATTTTAAGAATCAAAGAGGCTATTGCACTTTGAGCGGTCATCCTCATCCATTGATCGGGAAAGAATCCATAACGCAAGAAAGGGGCATCGATCTTTTGTGGCGACAAATAATGCGTATAATGTAGGTAGGTAGGTAGGTAGGTATACAACTATACATGTAGCTAGCTTTGCACTCTTTACGTCGTATATTTCTTTACACTTTACGACTTTATAGCCGCTCTCTGATTCTTTAGCAGTGAGCACCTAACAGGCAGATATATGTACGTTAAAAACGAGGGGAATTCGTTCAGTGTCCTTTGGTAGGCGTGGTAGATTTGCGATGATTTATCCTTATGGAGGAGCATGAGCAGTACCTAACTGCTGAGATCGCCGACTAAACGACCGCGGACCGTAATGCAGTCCATTGTGTACAATATAACTACTTCCACCCCTTATTCTACCCCTCCTCGAATATACACACTTCTTTTACAACTTCCACTTACTTTTCTTGCGCTATACTTTATGGGTTATATATACTCTTCAACTTGTATGATAAAAATCATGGTCAATTTACCATACATTTATTGCAAGTACATCATGCATACCATCATGCAGCAATTGTAATATTTTCATATGCATACTTATGTATGGGAAATGTGCAATATGTATTAGACAGATAGCAAATTGAGTATACTGAATTTGTTGGGGAGAATCGTTTATGACGATATACACGGAGGGAAACCTTAGGGGATTTCTGACAGAAATTCTAGTGAAAATTCGGCCAATTTTTAGGAATATGGTGATCACGTCAGACGCATATCCAATATACTGATATCCAGATGTTAATCGACAGTTTCCTGAACAAGCACAAATTAATTTCCGATCTCACGGAAGGTATATTACTGCAGCACCGTATGTATACTGTAAGGTATAGCCGTAAACATTAATTGACAAGAACGACGTTATGAACATCTGTACAATAATATCCTACGAGGTACGTTTTGTAAAAAGTCAATTTAGACATCTTGAATCAAGTATGAACTTTTGTTTACTGAATGAAAAATTTTCTCTGGAATTTGAGGGAACATATTTAATCAATAAACGAAAGTTCATAACACAGCTACGAAAAAAAAATCCGCTCTTGGGGCCTAGACCATGTTTATTATATATTTTTGAGATCGCTGAAACTAAATTCGAAGAGCGATTCACCTCAGTACGTTTCACCCCTGTACGTTATGTTTTTGAGTTAATCTAAAAAATGTGAGGATTGTTTTTATTTTTGTGTGACTGAGGAGACTTTTCGAAGTTATGTCAAAAACCCAACGTTATAGGGTAGGAATGGTAAGATGAACTTGAGATTCAGTTTTAGCGACCTCAAAAACGTGTAATGAATATGGTCTGACCCTTAGGACAGGAAATTTCCCTTTTTGTGTAGCTGTGAAGACTTTTTGAGGTTATGTCGGAACATTGACGTGATGGGACGAAATAGACTTCGGATTTTGATTTCTGCGATCCTGAAAACATATAATAAACATGATCTGACCCCTGTGCAAGGATTTTCTTGTGTGGCTGTGATGTGTAATCAATTTTTTTTTTCATAAACATTGCATGATATGAAGATGCATAAAATCCCCCTATAATTATGAATTTGCGAGACATAAAGACGAATTTTCAACAAAATACTTAGATTGCTATCAAGGGACTTATCAGGAAATGTTCAGAAAAAATTATCTTCAACCAAATAGTTATATTTCCACCTAAAAAGCGTTAATTTCTCAACAAAACATGTAGGGAAATTAATCCTTTTGAAGTAAGAAAATAATGATTCCCAATAAAAGAAATTAATTTCTAACAAGAAATAGTTAATCATCAACCAAGCAGTTGTATCTTCAACTGAAAAAGATGACATTTTTACCAGAAGCGATAAGAGTGGAAATGCAAATTTTCAAAAAAAAAAAGAAACGGCAGACTGCGGCTTCAACCCAAGAATACAATTTCCTAACCAAAAAGAAGTCTCTAGTCAATGAGAACACAAATTTCACAAAATTGCTGAATTTTCAACAGAATACAGAACAATAGGTTTATCAACTAAATGCAATATGGCAGTGGAACCAAACAATTGAACATGCAACATAGGAGATTATTTTTAACAAAATTTTTTACTTTTAGACTGGGAAAGAAATTCTTTCAAAAAAGAGGAATCTTACAGTAAAACTAAAAGAGACGAATTTCCGACGACCTAAAAACAAGAATTTTCCACAAATAAGCTTATTTTTGATAATACTGATGAACTTCCAATAGAGCAGATCCTCGACAATCGAAAAGGCGAATTTTCTAAAAAATATTGCAATTCAGAACCCTTAAATACGGATTTTTATCTATCCGAATGAATTCTCAAGGAAAAAGGAAGACTCTTCAACTAAATTGTCGAATTTTTTACTATGCAAAAAAAATTTTTGATCAGAAGAAGGTATATTCAAACAAAATACTAAAATTTTCTACGAAATCTTTGAATTTTCAATCCTTAAATGAGAATTTGCAACAAATAAGCTGATTCGGAATTCTCGAACAAAATAGTTGAATTTATACCAACAAAGACGAAGTTTACACCAAATTCTTGAACTTCCAACAAAACAGATCCCCTCAATCAAGAAGACGAATTTTTTGCAAAACAGTGATATTTGACACCCGCAGGCGTGGAATTACTTAAGGGGCACGTAGGCACTGCCCCGGGGCGGCAAATTTTGGACCAAAAAAAAATAAAAATGAAAAAAGAAAAAATGAAACAAATAGTGCTGAAAATACAGTCCCTGCAACCCTTAGGGCTAGTCTCTGCTTGTTTATTGAAGCATAAAGTCTCATCGTTCAGTTAAATTTTTTGGATTATTTTTCATGCATTATCAGAATTTTTTATGTAAGATATACGTATTAAATTTATATGCATATGTTTTCATTAATTCGTTGTTCTCTTTTATCAATTCACACTGCCAACAGGTTATGAACCCAGTACGCTTTCGTAGTCACTGCATAGCTACCTGAGTTCAAGAATTAGTCTCTCTTCAGAATCTAAAGTATAAATCATCGTTGTTTCCAACACTTCCAAATGAAATAGTTTTCCGTAAGCACATGTTGGTAAAGTTTCATATATTGTGGAAAAATCCAATTGTTGAATATATCGTGCCATATAATGGAATTCTATATAATTAGGTTTATACATAATTTATGTAGGCAGTAATTCATCGAAGTAAATGTCGCAGGAGAAGCCGAGAAAAAGAACAGTCGACAAATTACTATATGTGTCTGCACCTGGTTGGTAATCGTGGTCTCGAAAATTATGCACGCAGCCATGCAGGCAAATTTCGTGCCGGAACATCCGAATCGAACGCCCTCATGGGCTCGAAATAAACGAATTAGCCGGTCTCTGTTGTAGGTATCTAGCATTGCGCCAAAAAGCCTAACAGTTTATGGTTTATGCTCGCCCGGCATATGGAGTCACGCCCACGAGTGTATGGCCTTATGTCAGCCCATATCGTTTTCCGGGGTCCTTTTGAAACCAGATACTATGCGCTCAATGCTCATTCGAAAATCTGCACCAACGCGACGCGATGCTATGCTAGGCTATGCTATGCCTACAACCTTCCCCATAGGTTTAATGTATAGACCGAGATTCTGCGGGACTCCCCAGGAGGATTCAAGAGTCAAAAGTCGACAAAGGTGACGGACGGGCTCGTAAGGGGAGACCCATCACATACCTTTTTCTATAGGATACTATAGAGCGACAAATTGTCAAAATAGCTTCATTGTTAAGTGGAAATTTGCTCGGTTTCACTGGACACGCGCTCACGCCCTTGAGCTTCCTTTCTTGTACTTTTCCACCTCACAATGTGGTCAACATGGAATATAAATGATTTAAAAGATGCTTATAAAAGTGCGTCTGTGAAAGGAACGTGTAGGGGAAAGTGGAGCATGGTATATAATGCTCTTTGACTCAAATGCCCTATAAATTATCATTGAAATATTATTTTGTTGTGTCTTTTCTTCAAGCTGAAGCAAAAAGCATGTGTCATATTGCAATTACTCAAAACTTCTCTTCGACTACGGCATTTTTCGACATTGATTTAATTCGTGAGTGTTGAATTTTGACTAGCATGTGCACCATACACTATGTTGTCGGTTTGTTTAAACAATATTTACATGGTTAAATAGAAAGTATACAATGACCGATTCCATTTCAAACCATGCAAGCTGGTGAGACTCATGTCACTGATCGTCTCCTAATTGAAATATGTTTTTCTAGGTGCAAAACGAGGGGACACGTATTTTTACATTCTCATTAGAGAAGGTATTAGATTTGTGTAAAATTTGACCCCCCCAGTTTTTGTCAAATGTCCACGTTTTGAGACCCCCTGAAC
>WSXT02164854.1:0-23932 GCA_011762715.2 Neuroterus valhalla | reverse complement strand
TTTCGGACCCTTGCCGTAAAAGGCTTACCAGATTTTATGTAGTCAATCACACACTGCATACGGGACGCGTTTTGTCTCACTCAGACAATCTTCTTGTTTAGTTGATGCAAGCGTTTTTTGGGTTTTTCATCAATCATTGGTTTGGACCTTCAATTTGAATTAGCCAGAGCTCTCGCCGTATCATAAACTGAACAAGTGATGGTCCAGAGGTCTGCATCTTCTGAGAGACCTTTTCTTCTGCGGCTAATTCTTGCATCTGTTGAGGAAGCGTTCCGCGTACATTTCTCGTCCGCGAAAGGTTCACAGCACGGTTTCTTAATACTTGCTGTGAAAGGTGCGAGGGCTCTGGGTGTTTCTGGCACCACAGAGTGTGCAGGCGTACCATGTAACCTCTGCGGTTAGGGACAATACTGGCATCTTAGCAACTAAGCAGGTCATTATCGAGTTGATCCGTCCATAATAAACCTCGATTGTCTCGCCGGTTCGTAATCGTGTTTCCGCCTAATTCAGTACCCCGAACTCTGGAACGATCGGCAATACTGGCCAAACCATTGTCAGGTTCTCTGCGCGTTCGATCATTTTGAACCACATTAATAATTGGATTTGTGATGTTTTTTCCCATTGTTATTCCCACGAGTAGCTAGGGAAGGCCAGGGACCCTCTGTCCGCCACCTAAGGACGCGTTCGTCCTTAGGTTTTATTATTCTTTTTAAATTCTTATTTTGAATGAGAAGGTATTGGTTTTATGTTAAAATTTACTTTCGCGGATTTGATGAAATCTCCACGTTTTTAAACCGCCTGAATCGGGAAAAATGGTTTTTACGAAGATTTCTGTCTATAGTCTGTAATCTGTGTACTCGATAACTTTCGAAAGAATGATCGGATTGGATTGTCCTTTGGCACACATTTTGAGGGACCAAAAAGACAGGTCAAGTTCGTTAACCAGCCATTTTGAATGAAAAATCAAAGAGGGGGAAAATTTTTAGCATTTTTTTCGGACTTTTTTTCAAAGATTCAAAAATTGTAAGTACAGTTTCTTATAGCAGGTAGAAATTGAGACAATTTATCCGAATGATTTTTTTTTATAAGAACCAGATTGTCAGAGTTGTGGCATTTCCAAATTTCAAAAATATAAAAGAAAATGTTAATTTCAAGCCAAATAACGCAAGATTTAAAAGAAAGTCAAAGAGAACAAAATTTTCTTCTTGGGAGTCCTACAAGATCGTGAATACAACTTTTTGAATTTTCTCAAGAAATAAAAAATTCCACTTTTAACTACACAAAAAATAATGAAAAATAATCTGTGAACTCGATAACTTTCGAAAGAATTATCATATCCGATCGTGCTTTGGTACCCATTTTGAGGGACCAAAAAGACAAAACGAGCCCGTTAACCAGCAGTTTTGGATGGAAAATCGAACAGGGGGAGCATTTTGAAGAATGTTCTGGACTTTTTTTTCCAAGACTCAAAAATGGTGAGTACGGTTTCTTGTAGTAGGTAAAAAGTGGAACAATTTATCCTTATGATTCTTTTCGATGAAAACAAATTTGTCAGAGTTCTGGCAATTTCATAATTCAAAAATATAAACGAAAATGATAATTTATTTAGCCCAACAACGCGAGATATGAAAAAAAGTTTGAAGAAAAAAGAGGTTTCTTTTTGGGAGCCCTCCAGGATGATCTTTACAACCTTCCAAGTTTTCTCAAAGAATCGAAGATTCAAATTTTGGTCGCACACAAAATAATGAAAAATAGAAAGATTCATTTTTTTGTCAAACTATGTAAGGTACGGGAAAATATATATGAACTAAATTTGTGCACCAAAAAATTTCTCCAAATTTGGTAAAATTAACTTTTTTGAAAGGACGACTAGTTTTTGCTTGATTTATAAAAGAACATAAAAAATTAAAAAAAGGAACTTATGGGCAAATGACACAGGCTTAAGAAAAATCAAATAGACGCAAGTTCTTTACCAGGAAATTATCTGTGAATGTATTATCAACTTCTTCAACAGGATACGTAGTTTTCATTTCAATCAGGAACAATAACTATAAAAATGACATGATACAATTTTTGATAAAATGAATTATACACAAAAGATTGAGAGAGAAAAGTTGTTCACCCGAAAACATTTCTGTCAATTTGTTATAATTTTTCCCATTGGACGCGTAGTTTTTGTTTCAGTCGTATAAAATAAAATAAAAAATTTTTAAATAAATTTCTACGACAAATACACAAAATATTTGAAAAATTGAAGCAACAAAACTTGTCCACCGTTTCGAACAAACTTTGATCGAGTGTGCAGCACGAGACACGCAATGAGAATGTATTCGTTGAAGCCGGAGAAGCTTTAACAAAAAAGAATTCACACTCATCAAATTAAAGTAGTCCACATTTTGCTATTGAGTTTCATAAGCTTTTCATACAACGTAAGATAACTTAAATATACTATTGAAATTTTTATCAACAGAGTATGTATTTGTTTGATTGTATTTGATGTATTTGTTTTTAATAGTAAAGAGTTTGTGGCATTAAACTGTGATGGACTGTTGGGACTGTGTTGAAACTATGTTTTAAAAAAAATTGTATTTGATTTATTAATTATTTATTATTATTATTATTATTTTTATTATTATTATTATACCATGAAGCCGAATCCCTTTCGGGGTAAGCGTAACTCATTCGGTTCAGCTCCGCTGTTCTACTGGAAAATAGAAAATTGCTATGGAAAGATTTGGAAGTGGAATTGACGTGGACACGGAAAATTTCGAGTAAAGGATGTGTCTGAGAAGGAGGCAGGAAAAGGTATTAGACCAGAATACATCTATGAAATTTATAGAATGAATTCTAAGAATGAATGAATGAATGGATACATGAATGAATTCTTAGAATTCATTGCGTGTTTTTTGCGACCAGAAACAAACTGATTTCATTTTTAATCTCAATTTTTCAAAAAAAAATCTTTGCTTGGAACGCGGCATTTTTAGTAAACAGAGGCTCTACTTGAATTCTTAAGCAGAATGGAGATACGCGAGGCTACTTCGGCAACATGAGAGGTAAGGCATGATGGTAACAATACACAGCAAAAGTAAGTCCAGCCTGTTTCTGCTTTCAAACGACACACTCGTCCTGTACAACATCGCTCCGACATGGGTCGCTTCCTGATCTCTCTAGCAAACACCCCGTACAAAGAGTTTCGCGAAGTCAAGAAAATAATCCACTAAGCGATATCCTTAAAAGGTCCAATCAGTATCCAAAATCGTTTGTTTCAGGCTTCACTCTTTTTCTTATATACAATTGCTCTCCAAACATCCCTATCCTGGCATACATTTCTTGCTTCTTCCACATCCATGCATCTTTTCATGCAAGCTCTTGTGTTTCTACGGCTCTTTATATTTCTCCTCTTGAGGCTCTCATTCACACATTCTCTCCATTCCTTCTTTGGTCTTCCTCTGGGTACGCTACCATTCACCCTACCTAGATACACTTGCTTCGTTAATCGTTCTCCATCCATTCTCTCAACATGAATTTTTAATAATTAAAGAGCAAACCGTTTAATTTTCAATCCAATGGACGAATGTGAAAAAGACCGTTGCACTTTCAACCAAATGGATGAATATCGGAGTCAAAGATATTGTGAGGATGGGTTTTCTTCATCTGCTGCTCTGATCGATTTTTTGAATAACTAATTAAATATTTAAATATTGATTTCTAATATTAGAGAAGAAAAATTACTCTCTTCCTCTACAAGATACTTTCGAATAAGGCTTTTAAGATCACATCAATTTTGAATTGAGAAAAAAATCTTCCTCCGTTGGGGATCAAACACAGGTGCACAGATGATTTTTTATTGGAAATTAAAACAATTATATTTTTTGTTGACGATCCATCTCTATAGTTTGATTAAATAGATTTTATTTCAAATTTCGGATTTTGCATCGGATGAAATATGAACTTTAATATTTTTCGTGGAAACTGTATCTATTTAATACAAAATGGACTGAAAATCCAAAGGTCTTTCGAAAAATGGCCTTCTTTGACTCCAATATTCATCAGTTCGGTTGAAAATTCAACTGTCTTTTTCATATTCGTCCATTGGATTGAAAGTTGGATGGTTTGCTTTTTAATTAATAAAAATTCATGTTTTTCGTTTTTTCTGGAACATTTGTTATTTTAGCCTGAAAACTGAACTCTTTTGTTTGATATTATCTTTTTTGGTAATGAACAATTTTTCTTTTTTGGTCTTAAATTCAAATATTTCATCGTAAATGTAATATATTTCACTTTCTATTTGAAGGGTTTCATACTGATTTCAATCGTGGTACATCATGTTCATTCAGAAGTATGTATACACATATTATCGTGTAAAATCACCCAGACATTTGAAAGTCTATTAAGATCTGGAGATAAGTCCCCAGGCCTGGGAGCACTGGCGCGCATGCATTTTCACCATCGCAGTGCGAGCGCCGAAAATGCATAAAAAAATTTCCAATAATATGAATCATCGTAACGCGCCTAGTTACGAAGTTTCCATTACCAACGGTTCAGGGTCGACAAAGACGTTAAAAAAACAACGCAATATTCGGAAAAAATAAGTCTATAAGAGCCTCCATTAGGGTCTAAAGATGAGGTGGGACAAATATTGAAACAAACAATTCATCAGTGTAAGAGAATTATGGCTTTGGCAAAGCCTTTTCTTGACGAAGCACCTTAACTCCATCGCCCTCCCTCTTCTTTCTCCTACCTCCTTTAGACATACCTTCGCTAACTCCTCTACCTTTTTCTCCCTTAGCTTTCCTTCAAACTTCCATGCCCTTTCCCCTAATCTGGTACTTATTTTATCCCTTTGCGATTCCTCTTTCAACATATATCCCGGTGTCCTCAAATCCACTCCTAGAGTCTAACTCACATATCGTTCCTGTAACCTCTCCATTTTTTTTCCTTTTCTTCTATCCCCATAGTTCTGCTCCATATCCTAGGACAGGCCATACCAGGGTATCAAAAAACCAAATTCGTCTTTTCCAATATTTTTCAAACCTTCTTTATTCTGCTTCCCAAACCTCTGCCGCTTTTTTTATTCTTTTTCTTATATGTGCTTTATGATCTACATTTACTTGTAAGGTATATTGAAGCGATTTTATTACCATGAATTCTTTCCCGCTTAAATTGTGAAAAGCGCGGGCAAAGTAAAATGTATTGGCGCCAGGGAATAAAAGTGTAGCGCGTCTTAATTAATAAGTGCGATAGGAATAAATTATGTCCCGCTAGAATTGTGGAAAGCGTGGGCACAGTTAAATGTATTGGCGCCAGGAAATACAAGGGTAGCGCGTCTCATTCAATAAGTGTGATTGGAATAAATTCCTTCCCGCTAAAATTCTGAAAAGCGCGGTTAAACTATAATTGTATGATTGGGTCAGGCACCCTGGGTCGATGATCTATATGTTTGAAATGGGCGGATCATATTACGTTCATACTACTTAAGGCGACGCTACACAGTTCAATTACATATTCGCAACGATTGCGTTCTTTTGATTATCAGTGCATATTTTGTAACCAACACCACGTCGGATTGAGCTGTGGCTTGCGTCAAACCAGGTATAGAAAAATTATATAAATATAAAAAGGAGAATTCGATCCAGGAGTATTTTGTAAAAAAAGGTGCGAATGTTGACTGAGTCTCTTGTTTTTTTTTTTTAATTTTGTTGCAGCGTGGTGTTTATTTTGTATTGGATGTATCTACATTTTTTTATTTAACCATGACGAATTACAATTCTTGAATTTGCTGTCTCTCACACTATTGTGACGATTTCTACTCAAACATTTTGCCCGCACTGGTCTGTCTTCGAATTTGGACGCTCTAATCCAACGTCAACTACACCTGAATCTTCATGAGAGTACAGATAAGTGAAGAAACCTCATCAGCGTGTGAGTACACAAATCAAATCTCAATTTTTGCGGATTCGGACTGTGGCGTTAGAGACGTTGATTCAAGTGATAAAAGGGAAAAAATAGACAAAAGAACAATTTGATTGTAATATGTTCCATTTTAAATTTGACCAGTACATTTTATTTAAAGGACTTAATTTTGACTTGTCCGTTTATAGTGTCTTATTGTGTGTATATGTGTGAATGTAGGTTTGCGACCGTTGTTTCCGTTTGGTTTATATTTTGATTCTATTGCGTGCAACCATTTGAATAATATTTATTCCCAATATTCGTTCTGGGCTAAGACTGATTCAGAATAAAAAAAGAAAATCGCTACTCTTTTTCACTCCAAATTTGTCTTCTTCTTTCTTATATTGATCTCGCTACCTGATACCAATCCATATCAGTGAACCAATTTGAAATACTGAATTAATTTGTGTTTGATGATACTTTACTGAATTTAATTTTAAATGAAAATTCGACTTTATGAAATTAAGAGGGTAAAAAAATTGAAATAAAGATAGAATATCAGTAACGCTAAAGAAAAATCCGTTTTAATGAGAAAATTCAATTATCTTTTTTTTTTTTTACTTTTCATCGAAGCTGAATTATTTTGTACGAAATTCGACTAGTTCTTATGATAGCTCTCCCAAATATGCGTTTATTTTTCCAACATTTCACGAGAGATGAATCTTTAGTCGACAGAGCTACAGATTATACCAGGATGAGTACCTCATATTTACTCATCGTACTTTTTGGTCCTTAAACTTGGGAGCTTTTCGCTTAATTTCAGGTTTTTTAAAAATGAAACTAAATTATTTTGTACAAAATTCGACTAGCTGTCATTTTAGCTTTTTGTAATGATTTCTAACAGATTCCTGCAGGAGACTGGTGACCGCCTCAGTGTGCAACTTAACCAATAATAATTCGTTTACAAAGATGAAGCGTACACGAGTTATTACAATAATAATTTCTCCCATGCACTGCAATGCGAAAGTCCGACGCCCTGATCAGAGCGCCAACTGTCGGATTAATTCACTGCTCCGGATAGTAAGAAAATCTGCTACCACATACACATGCACGGTTGATGCATGAGGCTGACAAAAATGTTAAATTATCTTTTTTTGAAATTAAACAATATACTCACATTAAAACAAGGCAGAGAGATCAGGCTATTTGTTGGTTACCGATATGGTTTTATTTGGAATATCACAATAGTTCTTCTCACACAAAGAAGATAATAATTTGATTTTTAAAATTTTGACCGCATAAAAATGAACTACTTCTGAATGGCTTATTTAGCCCATAACCGTATCAGACGTCAAACCCAAATTGTATTTTTGAATACAAAAATGTTACATATTACTCTTTTTGTCCTGTTATAATAAGAGCATATTGTTATAGTTTATCATCCAACACTTTGTTGAAAATTGCAATATGGGTCATTCCAGAATAGATCATCTAGACGTCGTTGCGACGTAATTCCATAAAGAATCGATAACAATAGATGATATTCCTGGATGTTTTCTGAGTCGAATTTCACTATTTATAAGCAATGATATTTGAATCCTTCTGTGAAAAAGAATTTTGGATGATGATATTCACTGAGCAAATGGCGCGTGAGCTGCATTAGGAAATGCTGTTTATTTTGTTACGGGGCATACGCCATTTCGAATCAAACTAGAAATATATTATTCTGCATGAACCCAAGTTGCATACATTAACGATATATTCCCATTTGAGCAATAATATAGGTACTAAAAGTGATTACAAAATACTGCTCCAAAGTATATAATTTCGAGGTTTTCAAATTGATATTTTCCCGTTAATGTGGAATAGAAATAATGAAGTTCAACTTTATATAGAATATATGTCCCTAATACTATTAATTTTGATCAAAACTTAAGAGAATCCCGTACCTTTCTGCATAAACATGGCTTGTGATAATCGTCGCCTTGGCTAAATCTTCTTTTTATCGCCTGTGGATATCTCCTGAGGAAAAAATTAAAAATCTTCAGGATCACCTTGTATGATGTGACTCTTCACGTTCGATCCATTTTTTATGGGACCTCGTCTAGTTTTTATCTAAAACTAGTTTGAAATTTAGGTAAATATAACCCAATAATTTTTCTTCATGATCGAATCTGGAGAGCTGAATTCACTCAGATTGTTATTCTTTTTCGTGACAGCCAGAAAAGGGTTATATTCACCCAATTTCCAAACTAGCCCTAAATAAAAACTAGACGAGGTCCCATCGAAAAAAATGGATCAAACGTGAAGAGTTACATCATATAAGGTTATCCTGGAGATTTTAATTTTTCCCTTGTTCATTTTAAAAGATATCCATAGGCGAAAATGTAGATTTAACCAAGGCGACGATTGTCACAAGCCTTATTTATGCATGAAGGTACGGAATCCTCTCAAATTTTGATCTTAGAGACATATATTCTATCCACAGTTCAATTTTATGATTTATATCTCACCTTAACGGAAAAATATCAATTTCAAACCTCGAAATTAGACATTTCATAGCAGTATGTTGTAGTCACTTTTAGTACTTATATTATTGCTCAAATGAGAATATATCGTTACTATATATAACTGAGAGTCATACAGAATAATATATTTTTAGTTGGAGTCCAAATAACGTATGCCTCGTAACAAAATAACAGCATTTACTAATGCAGCTCACGCGCCATTTTCCCAATGCATATCATCATCAAAATTTAATTTTTACAAAAGGAATCAAATATCATTGCTTAAAAATAGTGAAATTTGGCTCAGAAAACACGCAGGAACATAATAAATTAATATAACTTCTTTTTTAATTACGTCGCAAGGAAGTATAGATGATCCACTCTGGAATGACTCATATTAAAAATTAAACAATCTAATTATTCTTTAAATAGAACTTTTCTGCGAAATTCTAGTTCACCTTAATCAGAAAAGGCGTATATTATTTCATCTGAAGAAAATGTTTAAATGCGTGAAATATGTTGGAAAACTTATGGATAAGTAGTACAAATACCATGTACCGAATTCATTCCAAATCGTACAGACAGTCTATGCTCAAGTCCCAACATCATTCGCAACTCAAATAAGTAGTTTCACTAGAACGGAGCTCACCAAATCCGACACGACTGACAGATATTTTCTAGAAATTGTCATAGGGAAACAATTTTATTCCCTGCCTATCTTAATCTCTTCAGTCGTTCTGTCAAACAGGGTGAATGTTCGTTCTTTAGCAGGAAGATTATTATCGCCTTGCATCAAGGCGCAGGCACAGCGCAGACGGCCATTGGATATTTTCTTTACATAAAGCAAAATCTATATAAAAATCATGATGAAAAATAAATTATGGTGTTTGCAAGTGAACTTAATTTGAAATATTTTCTCAAAAGGAAGACAAAGTAGAGCTGCTTATACTATTTTGATGTCTAAATTAATAGAAACATTCGACATATTTTAACACCCTGACTATTGTCATTCGTAACAATTGTCAATTATAACATTAAATGAAGAACTGGAAGGATATAGAACATTTGAAACAAGTGATAATCTTTCTTACTCACATCAGATAAAACAGTATCAAACACCGTTATAACATGTTCCATCCCTTGTTTGGAATCCAATATTTGCATCAAAATATTACAATTCAATAGACAAGGCAAATCAGCTCTAGGCTCTGTACCTTGCGGTGTATCGTGAGGAGAATATATCCATGTTTCGGAATGCGTAACATGACTTCTCTGAGTCATGCGTTGTCTGATGTCTTCTTCCAATACTGGTTTTATCAGTGGTTGTTCTCGAGCTTTCAGTATAATCTTATGCAACCCTAATAAGTTCTGCCTTACCATTGGAGGAATCGGATTGCAACATGCCAAGATGCCTTGCATTTCCCTCGGAAGTGTTTCGGCGATATTAAGTAACATATGATTGGGTAGAACGTAACTAACACTGTCATCTTCTTCTCGAGCGGTTGTATCTCTCCATTTATGTAAATTCTTCATAGCAAAAAGCTGTCGATTATTAAAAATCTTTTGACTTTTTCTGTACATGCTCATATAACTTTCTTCAGTCCAAACAGATTTTACATAAGTTTTTTTACAAACTTCGTTACTCCGATTATAAACCGCTTTCAAGACGTTCTGCTGACCATTCGCTACATCAATTAACGCATTTTTCAAAATATCCTTTATATACAATAAATAATGTGTATCTTCCCTTGCATATTTCATGAGCTCCTGAGGAAGGGGACGTATACGCCAATCAGCTAATTGAAAGTGTTTATTAGGTTCCAACCCACAGTACGTTTTTAATAGATACGCTAAACTTAGGTAAGGTAATTCTAGCTGTTTGGCTGCTTGATGTGTATCAAACATATTTACAACGTAAAGTGACAAATCTCTCTGGAGCCACTGAATATCACAATCAGCTCCATGAAATACTTTTAGGATTGTTGGCTTCGTAAAAACTTCATTAAGTTTATACAATTCAGACCTCAGAAGCAAGGTGTCAATCAAATAATCTGTGTCTCTTGTTGATATTTGCATAAGGCAAGTAATCCCTTGGAAACTTCTGTAAGAATGGTGCTCTAGGTCAACTGCTATTTCGTCACAGCTAAGCAAATCATTCAACAAAATTGCAATGTCTGCCTCTTTTTCTATAATAACCAATGGGGTATCTGCTAAAGGTTTGTACTTATCTGGTAGGTGTTTCCCCCATTGGATGCTGGATACTTGAAACTTATCAAGTTCATATTTGTAGGGATGACAAAACACGTCAACATCTTTTCCTTCTTCCAAATAAATGGAAAGTGGTTTTAAAGCATTCGGTTTTTCTTTAATTCTAGGCTTCCATGGTTTGGAACTATTGTCAATTTTATCTTTAAATATTAGTTGAGGTCTCTGAACATTTTTTGCAGCTAAAAGTCGCACAGACTGTGCACTAGCAATATTCCCAGGTGAAGGTAAGAGTCGATTGATAACAGTATTCCAACTTCCATTCACGTTTGATAACTTTCTTGACTGAGTCATTACCAATTCTACTTCTGAATTACATTTGATACCAGATGCTTCATTCATACAAGAATTCTGGAAAAAGGAAAATAATATTAGAAAACATGGAATCACTAGCAACTAGCAGACCTGGTCACACAATGCTGTGGCTCAGATACAATACGTTAAATTAATATTGTACAAAACTATCCAATACAGTCAAATTAATATTGAAACATTAAATTATATATTATTGTATTATACATTATATATACAAATTTTTTTTATTATTATTTTGTATTAACGAGACGCAGCACAATTATAATAAAATGAAAAAATGTTGCACGTATGTGAATGTAGAAAACACATGTGACGTGAAATAAATGTTAACATCAAGAAATCGAAAGATCACGCCATCTATTGGTTGCTCACCCAACCAAGATGATGTAAAATGTTGAAGTCTCGGTCAATGAACTAACTTACACCGCTATCTGTTAGAAACTAATGAAACTTACAAATCATTAAAGCTCTTTTTTTTAATGAAAATTCAATTTTTCAATGAAAAAATATTAAAGTTATTAATCGAGATAAAAAGTATTCTATGCTTTAAGTTAGACCAAAGTAAATACAGTATACATAATTTCATCAAGATCGGTTGAGTAGTTTCGGAGTTTAGTCCGGACAAACATCGTAACACAAGATTTTTAAATATGGGATTTTTCTATGGATTACACTGATCGACAAAATTTGACCTACATGAAATATTTTGTATTAGGGTCGGGAATTTCACACATATTCCCTTATAATATATTCTGAATTCAGTTCCAATGATTCTGACGAACTCGAAGGGGAAGATTAGACTCTATCATGCATACATATATACCCTGCTGTATACATGTATGCATGTTTGCATACCCCGTGCTCTTCCTTATCCGGTGTGATCGCTTGACCTCATTATGGTGATAGGATTTGCGCGCGCACGATATCGATCAATTTGTGACTATTTCGCTTCCGTTGGTAACATAGAAGTCGTAGTTTTTCGTGCCGGTAATAAGTGACTGTGTGTTCTAGAATATTTATGCCGGTAAGATAAGTACACCTCCAGCGAAGGAGGTTGTAGTTTTTTCTGCCGGTAATCAGTGATCGCTTGACTGTGTGTGCTATACAATTCGATACATGTAGCTCTTTAGCAAAGAAATAACTTTGACTGCACGTTATGAAAGTGTTTCGTGTTTTTTGATTATTAAGATTGAATATTTGAGTCGTCTTGATTATGGAAGTGATTGGATATTGAAGAAGTGTTCTTCTAAAAAGTGCTTTTCGGCTACATCGTAAGTAAATACTTTCCTGTCTATATTCATTTTCGATTTTTTCCATGTGCGTATTATACCTTGAAGTTGGATCAATAAGTGATCAAATTATTCCGGATTTGATATCGAAATTTCAATTGACTCGTCAAAATTAATATTTCTTACGAATATCAAATGGTAATGTGGATCTCACGGCATTATATAGTACGTGAGTGGTCATTTACAAATTAAGTTGGGTATTTTTATTTCGATAGAAATATAATTTTCTTTGTTTTGAAAATTCGACTGTTTGATTGAGATATCATGTATTTTTGTGGAATTCTTCGTTAAATATTCTAATCTCCGTTTCCAAATTCGTTTTTCAAATTGTTGCCAATTTTGTAATCGAGCAGCATTAACGTATCCGGTTTGAAATTCATGTATTTTATTGAAAATGCGTATCTCGTTTGTGCGAAATATAACTCTTTTGTTACACTTATTGCGCTGAAAATGTGTGTTCTCAAGTTGAAGATTAATATACTTGAAGATTCATCTTTTTGGTAGGAAATTATTCTTTTTGGTTAAAAATGCAAATGCTTGGTTAAGAAGTATTTGGCTTTATCTGGGAATCCAACTACTTGGTAGGAAATAAGTATTTATGGTTAGAAATGCGAATGCTTGATTGAGAAGTATTTGGCTTTATCTGAGAATTCAACTACTCGGTTGTAAATTCAATCTTTTCTATTTAAAAAATGGAATATTCTGTTTTGAACAAAAATGTCAAATATTTGTTAATTTGTTTCTTTCGCTTGAAAATTCAACATATTCAATGGAAATTCACGGTCTCTAGGACTGAAAAATCTGTTGCTTTTTTTTCTACTCAGGTTTCTTATGTTAAAATAAAGCTTTTTTATACAATTATTTGTACTTTGTTGCGAATTTTATTTTCATCCTAAATTAAATTGTTTCTCATTCCAACTTGAAACCGGTCCGGTTTTCAGTTTCAGATATAATCTCTTTTGGTAGAAATTTCAACTATTTATGTTGATATTGCAACTGCTTGATATAACAGTAATCTCTGTTTGGTTCCATCCATTGAGGTTTACTATTTTCTTTTCAGGTTGATTTTAGCTATGTTTTATCAAACATTAAAATATTTCTTACCCTAAATATAGAAGGTAAAATTTTTCCCTGAGAATTAAGGTTTTTCGCTTGGAGATTTCACCATTTTAAGGAAAATCCATGTATTTTGTCAAAATTTTGGTTTACATATTTTAATCTCTGTTTTCGAATCCGTTTTCAATTGTTGACAATTTTGTAATCGAGCATCATTTGAGTATCCGGTTTGAATGTATTCATGAATATTTTGTTTTAAATAAAGATAATAAATATTCGTAAATTCTTCTTTTTGGCTTGAAAATTCAACATTTTCAATGGGAATTTACGGTCCTTATGGACCAAAAAGTCTCTTTTTTTTCTAAAGTTGTATTCTTAGTTATAATACAACTATTTCGTCGACAACTCATGTAATTTGATAACAACTTTTCGCACCAAAATTAATATTTTTTTATACACGAGACTGGCTCATTTTGATATTAAATGGAAGATTGAACCGAGCTGCAACCGTTTTAATATCTCAGGATTTAATGTATGTTGATCCTATCAGAATGCATATCTTCTCAATGAATACTTATTCCCAAAATGAATAGTTCTGGTGATTCCGTTTGAGTGTTGGAAGGGAGAAAAGGTGGGGGATATACATTTCCAACATCAGGACACGTATTTCTTTTAACGTTGAAAAATTCAGTCTGGCGTTAGTTGGGGGAGGAGGTGCAGAGTATATGAAATGTCTAATAACGAACATTTTTTTTTAAGTCGTTGGAATAGGGATTGGGGGATGTGGCCAATACCCTCTCCAACCAACCAGGTCGAAGATTATTTCCAAAGTCCGAAGAGAAAAGCATCTTAGCAGTTGTCCCAATTATTTCTCCATGATAAAAGTTTATTCTTCGGAACTCGGGTAACAATTTCTGACGTTGATCAATATAGAACAAGGTATCAACATGTTTTACTCAAAAAATTTATTTTTAAAATCAGGGAACATATTATTTCTAGAGAAAAATGAAAAAAAATTTCGGTTTCGATGAGGTCCGCAACTTTCAATCACCATATTCTTATCTTAATTCAGTACTTTCCGAGATCAGAAAATAAAAAAAAAAAAAAACATCAGAAATTATCAATAACATATTTTATATTGATATGCCCAAAAAATTACTTTCAGCCATTTAATTGTAATACAAAAAGTACTTCTAGCCCAAGTATCAAGGAAACATGTCTGGATATGCCTGGAAGTTGATCCTTAATTTTTTCTTAGTTTAGAAAAACAATAAAAATTATTAATAACATTTTTTTTAATTGATATGCAAACAAAATTACTTTCAGACAAATAATTGTAATGCAAAAAGTACTTCTAGCCATCGAAACCGAAATTTTTTTTTCATTTTTCTCTAGAAATAATATGTTCCTTGATTTTAAAAATGAATCTTTTGAGTAAAACATGTTGATACCTTGTTCAATATTCATCAACGTCAGAAAGTGTTACCCGAGTTTCGAAGAATAAACTTTTATCATGGAGAAATAATTGGGACAACTGCTGAGATGCTTTTCTCTTCGGACGTTGGGAATAAGCTTCGACCTGGTTGGTTGAAGAGGGTATTGGCCACATCCACCAACCCCTATTCCAACGACCTACAAAAAATGTTCGTTATTAGGCATTCCATATGCTCCGCACCTCCTCCCCCAACTAACGCCAGACTGAATTTTTCAACGTTAAAAGAAATACGTGTCCTGATATTGGAAATGTATATCCCTCACCCTTTCTCCCTTCCAACACTCAGACAGAATCACCAGAACTATTCATTTTGGGAAAAAATATTCATTGAGAAGATATGCATTCTGATAGGATCAACATAAATCAATCCTGAGATATTAAAACGGTTAATAAAACGGTTTTAAACGGTTCAGTCTTATTGTCGAAGAAATAGTTGTATTAGAACTAAACATACAAATTTAGAAAAAAAGAGACTTTTTGGTCCATAAGGACCGTAAATTTCCATTGAAAATGTTAAATTTTCAAGCCAGAAAAAAGAATTTACGAATATTTAACATCTTTATTTAAAACAAAATATTCATGAATACATTCAAACCGAATACTTAAATGATGCTCGATTACAAAACTGTCAACAATTAAAATCGGATTTAAAAACAGAGATTAAAATATGTAAACCAAAATTTTGACAAAATGCATGGATTTTCCTTAAAATGGTGAAATCTTCAAGCGAAAAACCTTAATTTTCAGGGAAAAGTTTTACCTTATATATTTTAGGTAAAAAATATTTTAATGTTTGATAAAACATAGCTGAAATCAACCTAAAAAGAAAATAGTAAACCTCAATGGATGGAACCAAACAGAGATTACTGTTATATCAAGCAGTTGCAATATCAACATAAATAGTTGAAATTTCTACCAAAAGAGATTATATCTGAAACTGAAAACCGGACCGGTTTCAAGTTGGAATGAGAAACCATTTGATTTAGGATGAAAATAAAATTCGCAACAAAATACAAATAATTGTATAAAAAAGCTTTATTTTAACATAAGAAACCTGAGTAGAAAAAGAACAACAGATTTTTCAGTCCTAGAGACCGTGAATTTCCATTGAATATGCTGAATTTTCAAGCGAAAGAAACAAATTAACGAATATTTGACATTTTTATTTAAAACAGAATATTCCATTTTTCAAATAGAAAAGATTGAATTTACAACCGAGTAGTTGAATTCTCAGATGAAGCCAAATACTTCTCAATCATGCATTTGCATTTCCAACCATAAATACTTATTTCCTACCTAGTAGTTGAATCCTCAGATAAAGCCAAATACTTCTTCACCAAGCATTGGCATTTTTAACCAAAAAGAATAACTTCCTACCAAAAAGATGAATCTTTAAATATATTAATCTTCAACTTGAGAACACACATTTTCAATAAAATACATGAATTTCAAACCGGAAACGTGAATGCTGCTCGATTACAAAATTGGCAACAATTTGAAAAACGAATTTGAAAACAGAGATTATAATATTTAACGAAGAATTTCACAAAAATACATGATATCTCAATCAAACAGTCGAATTTTCAAAACAAAGAAAATTATATTTTTAACGAAAAAAAATACATGAAATGTCAATCAAACAGTCGATTCTTCAGCACAATAGACGAATTTCCAACAGTAAACATGAATTTTCAAGCGAAAAAGATTATTTCTTAAGGAAAAATTTCACCTTAGCAGTTACAATATTAGTTGAAATTTTTACCAAGAGAGGTTAAATTCGAAATTAAAATTTGGAACTGGTTTCGAATTGAGATAAGAAACAACTAATTTCAACAACAACATAAAAGTTCTCAACAAAATAAAAAAATTTGTAACAAAATAGTTTATTTTCAAATAAAAAACCTTAGATACTATTTCATCTCCAATAAAATACTTCAACTTTTAACAGAAAAGTTTGATTTTCGAACAAAACCAAATTAAACGAGACATAATAAGTTTTTAACGGAATCGTAAGTTAAATTGTTCAAGCAGAACAAATTAATTTGGAAGTTTCGAATGAAAAGGGTGAGTTCTCACAATATTGTGAAATTTTCGAGAAGAATTTGATTTTAAACCAAATAATGCGATTCGCAAGAAAAAAAATTCAATGGGTTGAAAACTTCACAAAATCACCTAATTTGTAAATGACCACTTACGTGCTGTATAAGCTGTAAGATCAACATTACCATTTGATATTCGTAACAAATAATAATTTTGACGGGTCAGTTGTAATTTTATGATCAAATCCGGATTAATTTGATCACTCATTAATCTAACTTCAAGATATAATACGCACATAAAAAAATCGGAAATGAATATACACAGGAAATGATATACTTACGAAGTAGCCCAAAAGCACTCTTGAAAAGGACACTTCTTCAATATACAATCACTTCCATAATCAAGACGATTCGAATATTCAATCAATATAATCAAAAAACACGAAACACTTCCATAGAATGCAGTCAAAGTCATTCCTTTGCTGAAGGGCTACATATAGCGATCACTGATTACCGGCACAAAAAACCACAACTTCCTTCGTTGGAGTTCTACTTATCTTAGCGGCATAAAAATTGTAGAACACACAGTCAAACGATTAATCATTACCGGCACGAAAAACTACGACTTCTATATTACCAACGGAAACGAAATAGTCGTCACAAATTGATGGATATGATGCGCGCGCAAATCCTATCACCATAACGAGGTCAAGCGATCACGCCGGCTTCTTTTTAAGAGAGGATCATTGCCTAGAAGCAGTCATACCCCAACGTAAACAGGGCCGTACTAATCATTTCTATTTTACATTTAACCGTGATGGGAAATTTCGAGGGCCCTTTTTCAATTTATCTATCATTTGATTTTTTCATAGGAAAACTCTGCCTCTCGTTTCTTTCCTAAAATTTTCTCATTATAAGCGAAACTCATGCAACGCTCAATGGAATGAAATAAGCCACTAGGTTACTGCGTGATTCGTGACTTCATCATTGTCCTTGTTTGCTGAGTAACCAACAAAGTAGAAACTACGAATTTTGTGCGTAATGTAACCAAACGCGCCAAAAGTCTCAAATAAATTTGAATATACACCCGGCGCCCACCGTTCACCCACCAATTCACCTTGGTGGTTGCTTGGAACGCACCCCTACGTGAATTGGTGGGTGAAGGTTGGGTGTGGGCGGACTCTACTAGAGTGAAGTGAAAGGGGCTCGGAGGGATGAACGGTTCCGAGTGTGCGCTGG
The DNA here is from genome assembly GCA_011762715.2 of Neuroterus valhalla. Classification (NCBI taxonomy): domain Eukaryota; kingdom Metazoa; phylum Arthropoda; class Insecta; order Hymenoptera; family Cynipidae; genus Neuroterus; species Neuroterus valhalla. The sequence continues at coordinate 5,832 of WSXT02164854.1, read as the reverse complement.
GTGTATGTTCAAATTTATTTGAGGCATTTGGCGCGTTTGGTTACGTTACGCACAAAATTCAAGAAAAATGCAAGAGCAGAAAAAGAAGGCTTTGATTACTGCTGTAACATCGAGCCCTTTGTAATTGCAAGCGATGATGTTTTCAGCAATTGTAGAAAGTGATGAAGAGAGTGAAGAAAACTTGCCATTTCCTTGAGCCAATTTAAAAATCAAACTCTTCAGTTTCTCTAGTCTGTTTCGTTTTTATACAGATATAAAGAAGTGTATTTTTCGGATAGAATTCGTGCAACAGAGGAACTTGAACTTGTTTGTTGAGTATTAACTTTTCCTCATTCCTTTTTATTTTCAACACTTACTCTTCGTGTTCAGGAATTCCAAAGGCAAGAAAGTAACTGGATTTTGCAATCTAAATTGGAAGCTTTATCTTTTTAATTTTAGAAATGCGAAATTTATGATCACTGAAGTTTTCAACGAAACTTTAATATTATTTTTCAACCAAATACTTTCATTGTCCCCTGGAATGTTGAATTTTCGAGTCAACTAGAAAAATTTTCTAAATTAAAGTGGAATTTTTAACCAAAGAAGTAATTTGAAGTCGAATAGTTCAATTTGCAAATAAAACAATGATTTTTTTGTAGTACACAGCCAACTATCTAACAAAAATGTTTTCAGTTTTTTAATAAAGAGAAATTTGCGCTGCATTTCTAAGCAAACCACAAATAAATTGCAATGAAAAGATACAATATAAACTGAGAATATCAATTTTCAGCAAAAATGAAGTAATTATACTTATTAGTTAGAAAAATGAATTTATAACAGCAGAAAAAGAAATTGTTAACAAAGTAGTTGAATTTCCAGCCGAACAAATAAAGTTTTAACTAAAAAGATGAATCTACAGAAGGAATTAATTTTCAACAGAATAGTCCAACATTCAACCAAATTGTAGAGTAATATTAAACCGAAAAATGATGTTTGAACCAAGAAGATTAAAATTCTTCCACAAAATATGAATCACCAACAAAATACATCAATTTCTAACTAAATATTTTAAACAGGATTTAAAAACATAATTTTTCAATCATATTACTGGAGTTTTACCTGAAAAATATCAATTTTTAACTGAAAAAGGAATAGTTAAATTTACGATTAGAAAAATTAGTTTTGTATCAAAAATTGAACGCATTTTAGATTAGGTAAATTTTAGATAAATTCCATCTTTTTTTTATACAGTTTTTCCACTATGTTGATTCTTGTCCGTTGAAACTTTCAAATTTGATTGAACCTGTATATCGCGCCAGTTCACTCTTCACTCGCTGCCACCTACCTATTTTCGACGGGTGGAATTGTCACCCATCGGGTGACCCCCACTCTTCACCCTAGGGACTTCTGAACGGTTCACCCAGGTGAAGCCGAACCATAGAGATATTATAGATAGAGGAGACAAGCTATAGGCTCTCGTGTAAGTGGAAGTGTCCGCAGGCAAACTATAGCAAAAATTATTGGGTCTAGGCTATCTCTGTCTATAGCACATATGTTAGAGAGAGACAACAGTAACCGACGGCTCTCTGTCTCTTTTTGTCCCATCCTTCTGTCTCTTTTTTCCCCGATGCCGCGTTGTGTGCTGGCTTGCCTCCTCTATCTATAATATCTCCATGAGCCGAACACACACCCAGGGTAGCGTTCAGGTTCCTCAACCGGATGAATAGCGGGTGAAGCTGCAGAAGGGGCGTGGCTTAGGAAAGTGAATTAGGGATTTGGATGTTCTTTGAACGGTTGAGTGTGAAATGTTTCGACGCGAATAAAAAGATTCTGGTTATGTTTACATACAACAAATAGGCAGCACAAACAAAAGTATTGTTACTGCAATTGCAATGAGCCGATTGTTGTTGCAAAAGATGATTTTTGTGCCAATCTGATAAAGCATTGAGAAAGAGAGTTAGTATGCGTTGAAAATATGGAATTTATATGAAAATGCCAATGCGAGTTAGAAGCATATGAAAAAACCGAGTTAGAATAACAGAATTCGCCAAAATTATGTTCCACTCTTTGACGCAAAACAATTTCAAGAATATTTTTGGATGAAGCTGAGTGCACATGGTAGGAGTATTTTGTGATTACTTTGTTTTTACGGTCAGTTCCTCAAATATTTGTTCTGAAAAAATTATAAATGATGATTTGTTTTATTCCCGCCATTTTCATTGTTTGCTCGCTTGCACGCCTTTGGTTTGTGGGGATCGCCGGTGGGTAGAGGAGATGGGGGAAGGGCTAGGATTATTGCCGACAGCGTATCTACATTTATCCTAGCAAACTAATCTGAGGTTCCCCCACTGTGCTCCTCTTACCGCATCTAGGTTTATAATATCTTTGCTTCCACCTACCCTATTTTGACGAGTAAAATAGTCACCCATCGGGCGACCCCCACTTTTCATCCTAGTGACTTCTGAACGGTTCACCAGGGTGAATCCGAACACTCACCTAGCGCCATAGAACGGTTCCGAGACTTTCGAGTGCACCAGAGTGCACTTGGACCCAGCGCCGTGGAACGGCTGCGAGTGCACCTGAGTGCACTCGGGTGGACGCTTGGAACGCTACCCAACTGGTGAAGAGCACTTCCTGCTCTTCCCCTTGGTCTCACTGATCACCGACCGGAATTATCGGGATGACGTGTATTAGAAGGACTGTGATTGGAATCCCAGTGCATATATTTCTCTCTGCCCTGCGTTATAATTTCTTATCATATTTGTAATGTATCGTAATGAAAAATTATTCATCAATATCTATCAAGCTATTATGCTACAATTTTGTTTATTATAGTGACAAAAGGAGCTTACGTTAGGTAGTTGAATAGGCAAACTTTCACTTAGAATCAACGAAACCTCCTGGATCTTCGTCGGAAAATGTCGCATGAATGTTCCTTTAATGTCAGAATCTTTCAGAATAACCACTTCAATGCTTTCAAGTCTAGTTTTGGCATCAAACAACGTTGATAAATGTTCTTCCTTCAAATTTCCATCAATGCACAGGCTAAGCGTTGTAAGATTGCAACATTCTGAGGTTATAAGAGACAACACTGATGGAGTTACGACAGATCGTTTTAGTTTGAGGTAGCGAAGATTTGAGCATTGCTCTAAGATTAGAGATATTGCCTTTTCGTCAGAATTAAGTTGTAAACGAGTCCGGAAGCGACAAGATTTAAGAATTTCCACTTCAATTATATATCGGCCACAACGTAGAAGAACTGCTTGTAGAACGAACTCGTGTATTGGTTGATCTAATCCCCAGAGTGATTTCTCAAGACCAAGTCTCTTAAATGTTGACCAAGCATCTCGACTCACTTTTTGCCAGCGTTTACAAACTATCAACAAAGAAATGGATCACTTTCATATAAATGTTTGTCATTTTTTGTTTGAATCAGATTCAAAACTATATGGAAACTTTTTTAATCGTTGAATAATTATCTCAAAAGAACAGTTGAAAAGAATCACTATCAAAACGGGACGAAATAATGAATGACTTTTGCGTTGTTTCAATTTTCTGAGATGGAACTCAAGTCTCGGGATTCGCTTTTACCTTTGAGACAAATAAAAAGCTATTTTTTAGGTTTGGTCGTGCATATTTTCTTGAACAGGTTAAATTTTTTATGGAAAAAGTGCTATTACATGAAATGCTTAAAAGGATGTATATTTTTTGTTGAAACGCGTTATGTTGATCAATTTGCACACCGCACGCGTACGGCCAAAATGTGTAAACCTCGGAAAATAATTTTCAAGTATATATTGTGAGAATTCCTCAGGATGTAGAGTAGTTCTCAAGTTTTACCTCCAGGAGAGAATCATAGTGATACGAGAAGGAAACATCTTTCTTATAACGACACAGTCCAGATCAAATATATCGTTAAACGTAGCCATAGTATGAATGACCATAACTTCCTTACTCTTTATGAAAAATATATTAATATCGGAGGTCAATTGATTCGTCTGGAACCAGGTTATTTTTAAGTTTTGTATCAACTTTTTATTATAAATCTGAGAGAAGTTCACTATAAAAAACCTATATTCCGAATACTGTAAATGACCATAACTTCTTTCCTCTCCGATAAAATTAATTAATAGTGCAGGTCAATCGATTCGCCTCCACCCGAAGACAAAACTTCCTCTATGCCCAGGAAAAAAGAATCCATTGAAATGACGTCTGTGTGAATTACGTATCTGTCATTTGCAGATCCATGAATTGAAAACTGAATCGGTTTGCTCCTGTGTTATCGGTCATTTTCTTGAACAGTTTTGAATCTGCCCTATAGTGCAATGACCATTTCAGGCAAAGTCATATTGAATGGGCTTTCCTCTTTTTGAATGAGACCATATTTTTTGAGGATGGACTCCCATATTTCACACGATTCTTGAAAGTTTCAGGTTACGACTGATTTGAAGAAATCATATACAAGGCCACTGGATTCTTGTTTCTATTTGATATCTATAAGAAGTAATAGCTTTTACGGCCTGTAAGTCAGACCACAAAAAATAACGAGTAAAATTCTTCTCTGGAATTCCAGTGACAGATACGCAATTCAGAAACCTTAAAACCCCATTTAATGCATCTGAATGGATTTTTATTTCCTGGGCGAGGAAACAAAATTATTGAAATATCAATTTGGGGCATACGCGCAATATCACGTATCTATTTCTTTTGAACATGAGCTAAATTCGAAGCTAAAATTGCTAGGTTTTCTCACTTAAATAAAATAGTTTTAAGAAAGATAGTATGAAAGTGGTCCTTCAAAAAAGGTATTTATTTTAGAAAATGAAGCGCAAATTTTTAGTCAATTTTTAAAAACAGATTTTTCGAATATTAAAGCATTTATTGGGGTCACTATACGTCATGAAAAGGTCGGAATTTCAAATAAAATAGGCCTTGCCGCGAATGACTTTAGTGGTAAGTTTAAGCGTTAAATGTGTGATTTTCCTCAAATGAGGTCATCAAATCTTTTGCACTCATTCACAGAAACCTAATCACTTCCTTCAAATAAAATAAAATTTCTTTTGATTCCAGGAAATTTTGGATCTATACGAATTATTTGTTAGTGAAGGAATAGTAGACATTTTTTGCATACAATCTTAACCAGCAAGTAAGAATATAAAATTCAGTAACAAAAAGAAAGTTCTGACTGATTGTAGGATTTCTTTCCAAAAGAGCGGAAAATTTAATTTTTAGATTCAGGTAAAAAAATATTGATTTGATTGAGCACGGTTCTAGTCCATGTGCATGTAAAATATGAGAAGTCTTGTAATGTCGGAGGAGTCAATATTTATGAAAGGAAGGTGAAAGAACGACAAGAAATATTGTTGTTGAGGAACCTTCAAATCTGTGAGATAATTTTATTGGAATTTTAAAGTCTCAATGTTTTGAAAACCTACTGTTCTCTTCTTCAGGGGTAACTATAATGGAATAATTTAGAAAAATGTAAAGTAAGAAATATAATATAGCAGATGTAAATGAGTCATGTTTAAGCACAATTCAATTCCATATGCATGTATATTATAAGAAGTTCTCTAACGTCTAAGAAGTGATTATCTATAAAAGGAAGGACTTAGAATTCAACGAATTTATACTATTGGGTCGAAGTTCTTTATCGCACGTTACACTGCACACGCTTGTCGGATGAGGGCTAGACGAAAGAAAATTTAGCATGGCCAAACGGCAAGTCTTTTGCTTTAGTACGTTACAGCAAAGATATTATAAGCCTAGATGCGGCTCCGAGCGATGATGGGTGGGGGGATATATATAGGACATCATGTTTTCTGCTATGAGGAGCTCCTGCCCTCTCATCGTACT
>WSXT02164743.1:0-23937 GCA_011762715.2 Neuroterus valhalla | reverse complement strand
TGCTATTTCAGATATTGATTACCTCAACACAAACAGTATAGAAGCCATAATGGATTGTGCGGAAAAATCGGATATGCGCTGAGGAATAAAATCTTTAACCCATGTGCAACTCAAGTGCGATAAACTCTGGTTTGACCTAGATTGCCGGCAGGCCAAGAGATTTTTATCCAATTCCTTGAAAAAAGCCGGCGCCGCTACTTCCTCTGATAAAACGAAAAAGGCCATATATTGTAGCTATGAAGATTTACCAAACTCTGATCTCGGATAAGAGATTTTAATTTGAAAATGACGTCCTTGTTGATCTAGGAAAGGTGAACGATAATAAGGCTTTTTGAGCACCGTGAATAAATCTGACACTTCCTCTGAGACTCTTGTCACCAACTCGTTTTACGGATGTACGTCAAAGTCCGCTCGACGTTGATATAACATCTCAAGGAATCCTTGATTTTCTAAACATTTGTGAACCTTATAAACCTCCAGGACCCGACATGATCTATAAGTGTCTCTATGGAAATTTGCCGCAGAATTGGTTCCTCTGAAAATTTTCACCCTAACTTTTCTCTTTAGCATGGAAAAATGGGAATCCTTATGTCACGTAATTCCAAATGCTCAAACAGGGTTTCCTCGTGGTAGAAAGTCTATCGACATAATATTTACACTAACATATCCGTGAATAATCCTCTTATCTTATCTTACAAAGCTCATATGAAAGAGCTTCAACCCGTGTAAAGTCTGAGGGCGGACTCTCAGAAGAAGTACCCGTCACTGGGAGAGTTCTACAGGATAAAGTACTGAGTCCAATCATGTTCAATCTGCTTACATCCGACATAGAAATATTTTTCGGAGGTAGTCGTTTGGCCGGATTTAGAATACTTGGAAACACGCACATTATCTTGCTGATATATGCCGACGATTTAGTTATTTTTACTGATACAAAAATTGATGCGATCAAAAAGCTAAAGTTCCTTCGGAAATATTGTACAATCAATAAGCCAAGAGTTAAGGAAATAAAAACACTATATACTTTGTTCAAAAATGGCAGAATCAGTGGTAAAATCTTAGGCTTGCAGTGTGACAGTAGTCATTTAGAATTCATGCCGTTATTTCATTACTTTGGTACTGCTCTTTCAAAGGTTAGGGTATCCAAGCAAGCTACTTAGGACGCTGTAAGTAGGTCTAATTTAACCTCTGCTCCTGCGAGTAGCATCTTTGTCCATTTTAAATGTTTCTTATGGCCATCTAAAGCTCAAATCCGAAATCCTCTTATTAAAAGTACTTCGCTATATTTCTCATGCTCCATAAAGATAGGAGGGATGAAGTGCACGTTCGTGACAGTGTACAATAGGAATGGGATGAGAGGTTAAAAAAACGGGTGGAGGGTGTTATAGGCGAGAAGGAGGAGGGAATGGTGGTATTAGGAGGGGATTTTAATGCGAGAATGGGGAGGGAAGGGGGTCTCTACAGGGATGGGGAAAGTTTTGAAAGGAGATCGAAGGACACGTGTATGAATAAGGAAGGGGAGATTCCGAGAAACTGGATGGTGGATAGAGGATGGGCGGTCGCGAATGGTACGATAACAGGGGACGAAGAGGGAGGGCGCGTATGTTAGTAAGGTGAGAGCATCGGTGATAGAGTATGAGGTCATGAATATGCCTAGATGGGAGGAGACGGAGGCATTCGCAGGAGTACGTAGAGATCAGGAAGGAGTTTAGGTTGTTGTGCAAAAGAAAAGAGCAGGGGAGGGAGAAGGAGCTGAAAAACGATTTGAGAAGTGTTAAGACCGAGGGGGACATGTGGAAGATAATAAATAGGTTTAGAAAGCACGGGGGAGAGGATAAGTGAGAGAATCGGAAATGAGGAATGGAGTGAGTTTTTCAAAGACTCATTTCAGGGCTCAGACGAACGGAAGATAGATGAGGAAAGTAGAAGATCGAGAAAAGAGGGAGGGTCCGAGTTAAGTGACGAGGAGATAGAGTTGCAAATGAGAAAATCAAGAAGCTCGGAGGCAGCAGTCTTGGATGGGGTGCAGAACGAAGCGTGGATTTTTAGCACACCAACTATTAGAGAAAGGCTAAAAGAGGTAGTTGAGGAGGTATGGAAGGATGCGGGATTTTCAGGAGAGTGTCACAAGGAGCTGATAGTGCCACTGTATAAGAGGGGGGATAGGAATAGGCAGGAACATTGTAGAGGAATCACATTGATGAACACTCATAAGGGAGTCAGAGCGGGTGGGAGCACTATAGACAATATTTATTTTTTGGAACACGTAGTGGATAGAGAAATAGTAAAGAAGGGGTCAAAAGTGTACGCGTTTTTCGTAGATCTAAAAGGTGCTTGCCCATCGGTGGATCGGAGGAGGTCATGGGAGGCGATGGAGGATAGGGGAGCAGAGGAAGGTCTAGTCGGAAGGTTGAGAGAGGTGCATGAAGAGACGAAAGATAGGGTGAGGGGAGGGGACACGATTTCAGTGGGTTTCTGGAAGGATGAGGGGATGAGGCAAGGATGCCTGCTTAGCTCAACGCTTTCCGCGATCTTGATCGCTGACATGGAGAGGAAGCTATAGGGAGGAGTAGTTGAGGAGGAGTGGGGGGGTGGGTAGGAGGACCTAAAATTTGGTTACTTAGGTATACAAATGACATAGTATTGATGAAAAAAGTGAGGAAGCATTGAAAAAGATGATAAAGAGGTTGAGAAGGTACCTAGATAGCAGTCGGTTAGAGGTAAATACAGAAAAGGAGAGGAGATGGAAGAGATAATAGAGGGGAATGGGAATGGGAAGGGACGGTGGTGCAGGAGGTGAAAGAGTTGGTGTTTCTGGGGTTCCTATTTCGAAGGAATGGAGGAGTGAATGGGCATATAAAGGAGTGGGCGAGGAGGGCAAATGTTGTGAAAAGGCAGGTGTGGGGATTAGGAAAGAAGTTGCTTGCAGATGACTCGAAAAGGAGAATGAAGCTGTTTGACTTCCTGGTATGGAATAGAGGTGTGGGGGTGGAAAGAAAGCAAGGAGTTAAATAGGGTTCAGGAAAGATATATCAGATGGACACTGGAGTTAGACAGAAGTATACTTAGTTGTATTGTGAGAATGAAGAGAGGGGGAACGAGTTTGGGAATTTCGCCAGGTAGCTGGGCGTGTGAGTATGAGGAGAAATTCATGGAAGAGGGGGGAATTAGGCCAGTGAAGGTGTGTTGGTGGGAGAAGGAGAACAGGAGAGGAGAGGGAGAGCTGGAGGATGAGAGAGAAAAGTATTCCCGAAATAAATCTTATTTTCAACAAAATAATCGGATATTCGAACAAAAAGTATGGATTCTCAACAAGAAATATATGAATGATAGTTAACCCAGAAAAAGACTTCAAGTTCAAATAAAAAAACGGTTTCATTTGAAAAGATGAGAAAGACCATAAGATTGCATAAGATTTTTCTTTCCGGATCTCCCTCTCGAGTAGGACATTGAAATATTTTTCGAATTTAATTTTTTGTTCCGAAAACATAACTATTTCTCTATTTATCAATCAGGAGAAAGAAATAACAAGCTTCTCTTGAAAATTCGTCTTTTTGGAGAGAAAATACGTGGTGAATTGACTATTTTTTTCTCTAATTAACCTTTCTAAGCTAAGAATTCAACGTTTATGTTGGAGAGTCAAACTGTTTTCTATAAACATTTGTTTTTTGGATAGGAGATTCATCCGTTTCTCATGGAGCACTGAAAGTTTTGTGATGATGAGAAAAGTACATGAATAATAATTAGGATATAATAAAAGGAGTTTTTTTGGGGTTTTAGTCCTTTACGCAAAATTAGAATATTATCAAAGTTTTGTAAACACTGCAGTTCACTTCTTTAGGGCTTACCTAAAAGACCTAAACAAAACTAAGATTCTCCATTTTCACGTGCAAGGATGACGATGTTTCTGTGACAATCTGCGAGGCGTCTGCCGGATCTCGCGTTTTGCGCTCAATCCTTGATCAGACTCACACTTCGCGCCCATACATTTTAAACCTTACGCTTTGCGCTCGTATATTTATACTATGCACCCGGATTGCTCTATTTTTTCTTTATTTTAGTAATAATGCTAATTCTAGATGCACTTTAAAAGAGCAATCTCTTTGATATCCGAGATCAATATCTAAATCTTCCAAAAAGCTTTAATTTCCAATTTAAATATTTTTACATGCCTAGTGTACCGAATATCGATTTCATTCGTTCATCTTTTCGAGAGTGATTGTGTTTACAGGCGGTCGGGCGGCTGAACAGACGGATATATAGACCAACAGACTGACACTATACCAAAAATCTAATTTTCGACTATGGAGGGCCTCGAAACGCGGAGATCCGTTGGAAGACTGAGGTGTAAGATTGCGGACGATTCTTATACTTTTTTGATCATGAATGATGATGATGATGTTAAAACTTGGAATAATTATATTATGATTCTAGACTCAGATCATCTTCGGGTTTTAGTTATTCTATTATTTCATCGAGTTCTTAATCAAGTTCGACTTAACCTTCTTTCCATTTAGGCTCCAAGAATGCAATCAAAAGATCTAAGGTATTCTCGGTTGTTGAAAGTAAGATTTTTCTTAGCAGTTCAATCCGATCCTCACTCACTACAGTTAGTAAGCTATTCGATCGCTATAAAAAAAACATCTGCGAGCCGCATCACCACAATTAGAGTTGTCAGACCCCTGACTTGGTTAATTGATTTTTAGGCCCATCTTCTGTTTAAGTTCGTTGCAAATTATTCTGTTGGCTTCCTCCATCGTTTCCTCATCCATTTTCTTAAATATACTTCATCTGCAGATTGTGAACTGATGTGCAATATGGAGTACACACTCCATGAAACTTGTCCAGGCATGCAAAGCAGGGAGACTTTTGGATCCATGCGGCAGATCTCCTGCGGAATTCATCCCCTGTGGTATGTTCTTGCCGCGTCAAGTTCCCCTGCAGCATGTCTTTCCTGCGGTAAGTCTCTCTTGCAGCAAATCTAATCGGCGGCAAGTTTCTTTTGTGGCGGGTCTTCCTCGCGGCAAGTCTATTCTGCAGCGGTTAGATTGATAATAATTGGATGGAGGCCGTCGTACTGTAGATGGAGTCTATGAATTAGATTCTAAGCTAGAAATACTGCAAAACTAATACTGTTACTAATAGTAACAATAACATCAGTTAATGCAAAAGGTTAAAATATCGTCTTGGTCTTGCTCTTTGGGTCCAAGCCTGTCTGGCGCATCGCCTCAGGTCGGCGTCTTGTGCTTCAGGTCTGAGCTTATCGAGCGCGTTGCCTTAGGTCAGTATCTTGTGCTTCAGGTCTGAGCCTGTCTAGCACATCGCCTTGGGTCGGCGTCTTGTGCTTAAGGTCTAAGCCTGTCCAGAGCATTGCCTTAGGTTTACGTCTTGCGCTTTAGATCTGAGGCTGTCTAGCACATCGCCTTATGTAGGCGTCATGTGCTTTAGGTCTGAGCCCGTCTTGCGAATCACCTAAGATCAGCGTCTGGTGCTATGGGTCGAAGCCTGTCTAGAATATCGCCTCAGGTCGGCGTCTTGCACATGACATCCACCCTATCTTGTGCATTGCTTATGAAGTTGTGACTTCTCGAAGAATCATGTAGAGCTCCTTCATCACCAGGAGACACAGGACAGCGACTGTTTCATCCACGATCACTACGCAGCGACCGGCGACTTTTGCAACACTGTCAACGGTTGACTGTACGATGTACAGGCTCGCTCCGAAACCGCTTTCGCTTCTGTCAGAGCTTTAAGTTCATGTCCCGACGTGCGAGCAACTCATAATCCACCTTCAGCAACGTTGTCTGATGCTGCAATCGCTCAACACAGGCTGTGCCTCCACGGTCACAGATTCTACGCGTACCCATACATCTTCTCGTACTATCAAAAGTTTTGAAACTACAACCCTGCCTTCTGAAGGCGAGTCGTTGCCGCAATGGTCTGAATGCCGTCCTGCCCGCGGCCCAAACAATCGTCGGGAACGGACGGTGTCGTAATGAAAAGGTCAGTGCCCTGCTGAAGTTTTGCTCACAGGCCACTCTCATTAGCATAAATATCGCCAAGCGATTGGACGACAGCTCCTAACGGGTCAACATCGACAGATCACGGTTCGAACTTAGGACATCCACCTCCAGCGGATCCTGTGGAGTGCGGGCCCCGATATCTCAGCCACCCATTACGCCCTCCTCACGCTTACCTATAGAGAGGCCATCGCACAGTACCTAGAGTTGAATACCCATTATACTCCTTAAAGCTGGCAGCCTCATGCTCAGAATGTAGATGTCAAACAGCCCAGAGCTACTTGAAGTCATCACCTGGCACTTTATTTTTTCCTCGGTGCCCACTTTAGTAGATTTTGGGATGCGGGTGGTGGGTCTGAGAAATCTAATCTGCGTCAAGTCGCCAGTCGCTACAAGCTCACTTTCGAGAAGTTTTCCACGCTGCTCGTCAACATGGAGAGGGTCCCGGATCGCAGACCTTCACACCGCTCACCAGCTACACACCTCTCAATCGAGCTACGCACTTGATCAAGAGGTCCCAGACAAGGGATCCACTGTACAGCATCAGAAAGATCGACCGATCACGATGGGTGGCGCCTGACCTGCTGACGTATCTCGATACGGCTGCTCATGGCGGGCGGCCTTCTCATTCCTACTTACTTCAGCGCTCTCTTCCCATCAGTCCCTAGTCAGTACGCTTGTAGCTTTTGAACCTAAGGCACACCAGAATAAATACCTTCTTCCTTAGTGAACTGTGCTTGGATTATTCCAACCCCAACTCAACAATCAAACAAAGACCAAATTCGAAGTTGGAGAACATAATTTCCTCCTGCTTCAAATGCTCTAGATAATCAATTCGTGATGGTGTCGCTAGGCAAACGTAGCAAGTTGAAGATGATTGAGTATGAGTAGGAACTGTACAAACTTTTACTTTTTCACAGACCTCTGACAGAACTTTGACGTTGACAGTCAAGGTCAATCATAAAGGAATAACTTTGTTTAGAAATAACAACTGATTGATAGAAAACTCATTCTCTGCGTGTATTTTAAAATGGATGCAAATAATTCATGCAAGTGTCCAAACTGCTTGCCTTGTAGCTACGGAACTGATCAACTTCGGAGCGCTCACATCGCTTTTCTGTGTAACCCTTTGCACCCTTCATGAGCAACCCGAATTTTTAAAATCGGAGAAATTGATCTTTAATGAATCGCAATACAGGCACCCTATCAAGTTTCATGCGGGTCACAACATTTTCGAGACATGGGCCCTCCTGTCCCTAAGGTGAATACAGCACTTTGCACAGCAGCATAGCCATTCATTCGAGTAGAATGGTTCTTTTCCTAGGATCGTCGCGGTAAGCCACAACACGCGCTTAACATGAAATCTAGTTGTATGGTTAATAAATTAACAATTCAGTTTTCTTGTTGTAAGTATGCGTATCCGAAGAACAAATATGGAAGAATGAGATTTTTTCCTAGAGAAAAAGTTGATTTTTCAATATGATACAATTTTTTCAACTCGTTCACAGGCTTAGGACACTTTCAGTATACTAAGTTATTTCATTTCATTTGATCATGAAAATATTGGAAAGGTCTTTATCGGAAACACGCTTTAACTACTTTTCAACTATTCATTCATCGCTTTTCAATTTGGAGATTCACGTGCCATCAAGAAGATATGAGGAATATAAAGTCTAGGACGAATAATTGATAACGTTAATGAAGTAAGGTTGATTGATTGAGTGTTAAATAATACTTGTTTTTCTTTCAGGGGCAACATAAGCCAGTCCGTTATCTCGTCGAAGGTAATGTGAGTACATTATGTACGTTTCACATTTTTTTTGAAACATTGCTTTGATGAATATATATGTAATATTCCAATAATTCATCAACATGACAAGCTTCGATAGATAAATATACCAGAGATCACCTTCATAAACATCAGTTCAGGATGTTAGAAAAGGAGACGCTTCGAAGGAAATCCGATCATACACTTGACCAAGGAACGGAAACTTTTGGAACATAAATCAAATATGAGCCTCATCTTTGTTAAAAAATGTTCAGAAAAGATTGGCAGAAATGGTTTGTATCAAAAGCATCTAGAGATAAAATGAGCCCCCTATTGAAGAATGTATGATTTAAATCTGATGTTGTTATATGACTTGTTTGTAAATCAACCCAAACTGCGAAGAGAGATATCCTTGCAATTGTTCATTCTAAAGAAGAAAACACTTTGTTCACTGTCTTCTTTTTTGCACTGTAATATTATTCAACTGATTTTGAGGAATGTTTTGAACATATAAAAACTTTCAAGTCATGAAAATACAATGGTGAAAAATTTTAATATGTATTATTTTATATTGAATTATTCTTTCCTTGCCCACACAGAAAAATACTTCTATCATCGGATACATATCTCAAAATAGTTCCTGTAGGAAACCTTGATAATCAGAAGAAACACGAAAAATAATGCCAACATTCAAGATACTTTTATCCGAGGTTTTTTTCTTGAACTATCTGACTTCTTCAAGGTAATATCATTATACACGTGCGAGAGATCAAGCATACCTGAATAAATTACATGATGCTGATAAAAGATTTCAATGCCACTAAGCCGTAATAATCAACCGTTCACTATCTATGCTTGTGAAGGAGAAAAAAATAAATATCTCAAAATAGTATATAAACTGAAAGGATGAGAATTTCAATTAGTAACGCTCTTGTGGTAATTCCGCGTTAATTCCCCCCTCCTCCCATTATCTGGAAAAATGAGGAAATTCTATACTCTAGTCCTCTTTGTCATCGTTATTCTTAATTCTATTGGTACGTTTGGGGTGGGAAAAACTTCCGTGCAGTAGATGATACAACCTGTATTATATAAAAAATGAAGAAATGTATATTCACAATTCGAATGAAGAAATATTTACTTCAGGGAGGTTCCTGCTAAATTATTATCATCTGCAAGAATGATGAGGTGCAGAGACAAGCGAAATCGCACTCAATCTTCGGCTCAAACTAGAGATTCGAAGAAATCTGGCATTTATAATGGCTTTATAATTAGGAAAATTAATGTTTTCCCTTCTTGCAGGATTGAGTACGCAGTCTAGTGATGAAGCGTCTGGATCCAGGTACAAGTCTTCTCGTCGTAAACTGTCAAAAAATAGAGGTAAAATTCAGTCAGAAATATATGTAAACGAATACTTCTTCCAATTGAGTACTAAAATAATTGTACCATATTGCGTTTTGATTTATCAATTATTTCGGGAGTTATTGTGTTTTGAATTGCCAATAAAATTTGCACCTGACGAATTGAGAAATGCTGAAAATAAATAAAATGTGAGAATTGGAGAAACAAATAGTAGTGTAAAGTATAAAATTAGTCATGTTCGAAAATGACGCAAGGATTCTTCCAATAAGCTTATACATTCTTTTGATGGAAAGTAACGAGTTCCTTTCCACTGGTTATAATAATGAGATACATTTTACGGCAACATTTGTTTAGCTGAACTCGGGAATAATTCCCACCACTGTCACCCTCAGCATGAGTATTTCTAGAGGTGGCTCCTTATTGGATGCCACCGTCAGTTCCCGTGTATACTTGAGAGTAGTGGGGGTACAGGGGGGCCGCTCGAGTTCAGTTAAACGAGCGTGTAAGCGGTCAGGTAAATGGAAGTTCAGCTAAACGAGAGTTCAGCTAAACGGAAGTCTTCTGTATTGCATATCAATCAAGATCTTTCTTTTCTGAATGAAACAGCTGTGTTCCAAATTGATTTTTTTGGCTTCGTCAGATAATAAACTGTTAAGTCACCTTTTTCTGGTCAAACATGCACTTCATTAATTGGAATCGAAGTTCTCCATGTTTGGTATAGAAAAGGGGTCTGCTGTAGGGCAAGGATGTTCTGAATTTTCCAGAAGTAGAGGTTATAACCAGAAAAATGAGGAGAAACACGTTTTTTGAGGAAAGGATCAATGTTTTGATAGCTAGTTACTTTTTCCGTAATTTAGGAGTGTATCACATGGAAAGGGGTGTACAGAATTTAAGAAAAACATTCTACCTAATTCGTGAAAGACCCTGAAATCTATACGAACAGAGTGGAAACCTTTTCTCATGTATCAAGGATGGAAAATTTATAAGTCTCTACTTGTTTTTCTGATTAGGTTTACCAAGTCGCCGAACCTCAGGCGAATCTTCTCAACGTAACTCGCCTCTCGAAGAAACCCTGGCTCCTCAAGGAACCCCGCCGCCTTTCCCTGAACTTCGCAAAATACCCGACGGCTGTTTCATAGTAGAACATTACGATATACCTTGGGGCTATCTATCGAGAAACCGTGAGGGATTCACCAACATTTCGAGTAGCTGGTATGATGTAGTAGTCAATTCAAAAGGTTAGGTAGTTGGATATTTCCTCACCCCGTGGGCAAGGACGCTTTACGCAATATATTTACATCCAAGGGATGGTCATCAACAACGTATTGAATTAGACGAGTTGAGCGGTGAATGGAGCTACATGGATTCGACAGAATCTGAACAATTATATCCTGATTTGATAGAATACAATCATAGAGATGCACCAAAACGACAAACTAGAAAACTACCCAATCGACCAAAAAACTGACCAGTCAATAAATGAAATTAATAATGCCTTACTTAGGAAAAATATATTATAGTCCTTAATATCAATGTATAAATGAGCATATTTGACGTAGAGAGAAGAAACCACCCTATGGACCAAAAATAAGTTTAGAAGAAAAAGCGAGTCAAAGTGAATGCTCTCGAAATTAGGTAGAAAATAACCGATCCACTTCTAAAGTTACGGGCTGCAATCTGTGTATCTTCGAGAGCGTTCGAAAACTGAAGAAAAATAGAACTCGAAATTTTTAAGAGTAGGAGGAGGCGGGCGGGATGCGGAGAAGGGATGGAAAAATCGAATTGGATCGAAGTCACCGGAATGGGTTCCACAATTTCATTAGCTCAGGCAAGTCCAAGTAGGAAACGCAAGCAAATCTTGATCATGATGAGCCTAATTTTGATGATGGAGAACATGCGATTTACGTAATCGATGTGGCGTATCTTGTTCAGTTCGAATCAATAAAAACCTGGAAAATCCTTCTTTGGTCCATAGGGTGGTTCCTCACTTCCACTTAAGATACGGTTCTCACTTTTGTATTCCTAATGTCAGTTTCGAATTGAGAATAATAAATTGTTTTTGGACCAAATTATGAATTTCTCTGTATTTCTGTACTCTGTTGACACACACTTGCACACACACTTACACACACGCGCGCGCGCCTTCACACGGGTGAAGTTTTCGTACCTCCAAGAGCACCGGTGGCGAGAACAATTATTTTAAACGAACGTCTTTTCAAGAGACGCTGTAGCTGCTCTCTGAGATATTTATGCTATTTCTTATTATTAGTTTCTTTGACTTTGATGTTTAAGTCGGGTAAAGCCGAGAATTCGATGTCAAACATAATTTGTTCCTGTTTGCCAAGGAGCATCTCGCCTAGTCTTTTGTGTTGAAGAAGGACTATTGCTGAGAATATATAGTTCCAGTAAATTTGGCACTACTCGTTCTCAAAAATTGACTGTATCTTCCTTAGAGCGTATGGCAGGAAGGGGTCGTGGTCAACGCCATAAGAGCGACGAAGATGATAGTAAAGCACTTTTGGGACTGTATTGTGTTCATACGCTTACGTCGTTCCTGCGTGAATAGGTCCATTGAATAGTTTATATATGCCATGAATGCCTAGAAGAGTTCCTGTTCTTGTCTTCATGTTGTTTCAGGAAGTTTTAAACCCCGCTTCCTTCACCTGTGATTTAGGAAGCACAAAATTTTGATGGAAAAATGCACTGTCCTCACCATCTTATCTTAAGATAAGGTCAAGGGTCTCAGGCGCCTGCACCACGGCTTTGTGGCATAACGCTCCTATCCTGAACATTCCGGAATTTCCGACAACTGCTGGGGGAGACCTCTATCGTGCGCGACGATCTGGGCTGTGCTCAGAATAAGTCGGTTTTTAAGGCATTGGAGATTGAGAAGAACGCGTCTGCATCTACAGCGTTTGATGTATAAGCGCGAAACGGACAATTACCACTTTTTCCCCATGAGCAAAATCTTGCGCGTAGTAACGTTATTTCTTGAATGCGGCTCTCAGACACGCCTAGGTTCTTGTAGGTCTTCCAGCGCAAAAGTGTCTAATAGTACTTCTATCCACAAGCTCAGGGTCACCAGCTACGCCTGCATTTCCTCAACGCTTCAGATGAATCTTGGCACATCTATGGAATCCATAGTCCATACCGATTTCCCGTGTGCACTCCTCGACGATTCTTACAGAATTCTTGAGATGCTTTTTTCCAGACGCATAGATCTTCAAGTCATCCATATAGAATATATATAAATAACCTTATGGTCATGATCCCTAGTGCCGCCGCAGAGGTACCTATGAGAATCGCAGAGTTCGAGAAGCAGTGACAACAGTATGATGCAAAAGATGAAAGAGCTCATTGTGTCACCGTGAGGGACGCCAATCCGGAAAGTAACGCTGTTGTCACAAGATGTTTTCTAGAAGAAATAGCTACTCTGGTTTTCCAAAAAGGCATCTCTATTTATCAACAGACAGACAATAAGTCTATAAAAAGTTGAATCAGAAGCTTTCTGGTAATCAATACGGGCCATCGGCAGATTTTGATGTTTGTTTACAGCGTCTTTGCAGGCACTTTCGTCGACAAGCAGGTTTTCCCTGAAGTCTTCTTCGCATCTTTTTAATCCACGTTGTACGTGGATCTCTCCCCATACACGTCTAATTATTCGAACAATACTATCATTCAGGATAGCTGTTAGGGCCTTATACATAGCGTGTTTAGACAAAATGTTGGCCTATAGCTTCTTCGGCCTAACAAGTTGCCTTTTTTCAATAGGAGCTCAGTGCGTCCTAACTACAGCCACTGCGGAACAGATATTTCCTACCTGAAATATAAGTTCAAAATTTGGGTTAGATTTTGGTTTGTAGAAGTCGACTCCTCCCACTAAAAGTTCCTAATACAAACTGGGCCACCAGCGGAAAAGTTATTTGGGCCTTCTAAAGCTTCCTCTACTTCCTCAGCAGTGATTGAAAGGCATTTCCCCTCAAACGTTAACACTCATTCAATAGGCGTTGCACTTTGTGAATCTGTCTCCAAAAACTCTTGACTCCTTTGGGCTTGGGTGGGTTTTTGACAAAAACAGCGGGATCGCTAGAGAGGCAGGATGGGTCGTGAAAAACTGTTGATTCTGTCTGACTCATCTCTCCTTCAGCATTCCCCTCCTTGCATCTGATAGCACTCGTGTTTTGTCAACAATGTGCTGCTTGATTGTCAGCAGCTTTCTCAACCTAATGTGTGATGACTGATGCGCATTTCGATAGCGAACTTTTAGACCCTTACCGTGAATAGCTCACAAGAGTTTCTGAGGTCAGTTACAAACTGCATGCATGACGCGTTCTATCTGGCCCAGCCAATCTACCTAATTGGTTTATGCAAGTAATTCTTCATCTTCTCATTAATCGTTGGCTCTGACCTTTATTTTGAATTAGCCAAAGCTCTTGCCACATCGTGAACGTCACAAGTAATGTTTCAGAGTTCCAACCCCTTATGAGAGATATTAACGAAGGGTCGCATCCATTTCAGCCATATTATGGGACTTGGGAGGAACCAAGATGCTAATGTTGTTTCCGATCTTCGTCTGTTAAGAGTTATTTCAGCGGTTGAAGAAGCGTTCTGCGTGATCTCTTGAGAACGTAAGGTTGCCAGCACGGTTTCTTAACACTTGCCGTAAAAGGCGCAGAAGCTCGGGATGGTTTTAGCACCACAGAGCGTGTACAGACGCGCCATGTAACCTCTGTGATTAGGAACAATACTGGCATTGTAGCATTAAAGCAGTTCACCATCTACAACTGGATTTGAGTTATAAATTGGATGTCCCTTGTCATATTATTAGTTTCAGAGCTGAATAATCCTTTTTATGAAATTTTAACCGTGATTACATGCAACTTCGCCGTTGACATTAAAATCATTGCCAAGATCAATTTTTTGTAATATTCTCTTTACATCGTTTACCAATGTTGAACGTTATATTGTCGAAGCATGAACAAAGAACTTGCGTTATGATTCTGAAGCACTATCACGGGTTATATTACGTGTAATCAATATACTTAGTGTATTTTACGTTTTGACGTTTTCGTGTAAACACTGCTGCTATCTACGTTTGAACGTGATAGGTCATGCAAAAAATGCATAAAATATTAAATAAATCTAAAAATACAATCACTGTGAATTTTCGCTTACGGACTTACAATAAAACAATTCATAAGGTGTGAAATACGTACTCATTTCTTAGCTTTGGTCTAATAACACATAAGCGTATCGAATCCAATGTATACAATACATAATTCATTGTACTTATACACGTGATAGTGGTTCAAAAACCCATTTTGTAAGTTGTTTGTTGATGATTTGACATTTTGATAAGAATTATAGAGGAGTTCTGAGATTGGTGATAATAATATAACTTTTAGCATAGGCAAACGACGTGACTTGTCGTCAACTGAAGTTGGCGAAATTTCTGGCATTTTTAAAGCTCGAAACATGATCAAGGTTAAAATCGCCTAAATTTTGGGTCTCTCGGAGTTTAGGAGAGAATATTACAAAAAAATTGATCTTGACAATGATTTAAATGTCAATCGCCAAGGTGCGCGTGGTAATAGAAAATGTGTCAAAAATCTTACAACATTTCATAGCACCGACTTAAGTGCGCATTTAAGTCACACAGTGCTATAATGTGATTTTTCAGCGCTGGGTCTAATAATATAACAAGGGACTGTAAATAGGTATTCCCACGAGAAGCTAAGGAAGGGGTTGTCTACCCTCGCACTGCTCCGAGTGCAGAGAGTGAGGCTGCATACTCAAGGAGGTTGCCTGGTGTCCTTGGAACACCATAAAGGACATTTTACACAGATTCCATTCAGCTATGAGCACGGTTGTTCACGCCTTAGCTTCGGGATCCTCCCTTTTAGATTCTCTCGAGAAAAATGTACGTCATTTTAGCTTCCGTAACCGCATTTAGCAGAAACCATTGGCACAGGGACTTTCTATTGGCCACCCAAGGACGCGTTGGGTAATTTAGTTATAAGCTCACTAGACCACCGTTTCTTCCTTCGATATCCCTCTCACTGCGCTCCCTGAATGTTAAATGTGGCGAGGATTTTTCTGTCGGAAGAACAATATACAAAAACGCATGACTATGCTACACTAGTGCCATGGCTACTAGTCATACCCGGGAGCGTGAAATATTGTAATCATTAGCTTTCGACACAAATGTTCTCATTTTCAGTTACACTAGTTTGGTCTCCTTATGTCTATTCTCAATGACGGCGAAAGTAGAGTAGCTGAAGTGGGTTCGAATCATTGAATAGGATTGAACAAATATTCGGACTAATATAATATCAAAACATGCTCATCCGGCACGTTCCCTAGTTTTCTAAGAAGAATCCTAATATTGGAAAATTTGTAATACAAGGATGAGCGTTGAATATTTCAACAGAATTAACTTCGTGAGAAAAGTTCTTATTGCAAAAAAAAAAAAAATGAAAACGAGCACAATGAGATGATTTGGATGAGATTGTTAGAGATAATATTTGAGAAAAGACTGAGAAATATCCAAAGTAATCAGTGGTTGTTACTACGGATTGTTTCAATAACTCGAAGACCGAGGGGATGATGCTCTTATTCCCAGAGAACCGCTCTGGTGCTCACATTCGCGATCCAAATCCACTTTTAGGGGGTAATAGATATTTTTAAATTATTGCTTAGAAAGATCGATGAATTCCTCCAGTGATCAATATGGTTGAGTGCAAGAAGTTTGCTGTCAACCTAATGACCAAGAAGATCATGTTAAAAATCACTAGTGAACCATCCTTATGGTTACACTTATCTATATTCACATTCAAAGATACTCTTCATTTTTCCCAAAAAAAATCCTGTACTGATGTCCTGATGGCACAAATTTTGTAGTCACACACATTACTATATCAAGACACTTGTCATAAGTTACTGATGAGCTTACTGATTAATGTTTTCGTATTATTATTTTACGAAGAGTGAGGACCGCGATCTTAATTAAAATTATTGAAAGGCAATCATATAACTCAGCTCTACAAAAAAAATTTTTTTTGTGTTGCCCTGGATATCTTTGCAAATTTTTATGTATTTAAGTGCCCAAACTACGAATATATTCATGAAAGTAGTGGATGTGCTCTTGTTCTCATGATTTTTACATATCTTTCATTTTGAACAATTATCGGCTTGTTAGTTATCAAATTAATTTTCCCAGATATGATTAGGCTTCTACCATACTTCTACCATTTTATATTAATTTATGGATGATAAAGCAATTTTAAAAAGCGTTGGAAAAGTAAGGGGATTGGTTTAATTACATTTGCAGGAATTTTCCGAAGCTTAGTATGGAAAAGTTAAGATGTGGAATTTTTGATGGTCCTCCAATACAGCGAAAGACACAAATTCTGTTAAATTTATGACTATTCCGGAAATCAAAGCTTGGAAAAGTTTTGTGTTTGTTGTAGAAAATTTCCTGAGTAACCATAAAGCACCAAATTATGAAGAAATTGTATAAAATAAGCTGACAAACTTTCAGACTCTAGGAGCGAATAAGGGAATCAAGTTACACCATATCCTCAATCATCTGGATGAATTTCCGGATAATTTGAGAAATTATAGTAAGGAACAGGGAGAGTGCATCCACCAGGATCTAAAAGTGAAGGAAGAAAGGTATCAGGGTGGATGGGATTGTCACATGATTGCAGATTACTGCTGGTCTATGAAAAGAGATTGTCCCCCGAAAAATTATAGAAGAAGAGCTCATGAAAGGTTTTTTCTGGAAATGTAACATATGTTTTCGAGATTTCCCTCTCTATTTACTTTGATGTACCATAATTTTTCAAAAAAAAAACTGAAATTATAAATAAATATGTTATTTTGTTTCTTGTTTTCCGAATTTTTGTAATGTAAAATGAAAATAAAGATTTAAATGAAAACTAGAGCAAATCTCACTAAATCATTGATATTTTCATGAATTGTGAGCATAAATATGTGCAAAATCAATCTTATATCTTGGGCAACAAAACCACTGTAGACCAGTGTAATCAATGACGCAGCTTATTAGGAATGACCAGCGTTTCTATTCTCGCCGTAGATAACAAGTGTAAGTAAGTGTAAGTCTCTGCTACGACCAATCAGAACAGTATCTCCTCTTCTTTTGCATATTCCTGTAAAACCTCTACCCATTCAGTAACTGTCATCCTTTTCTTGACTAAGGAAGTACTCATTTCCATTATCTCTAACTTGTGAAATTGAGCAAGAAAGTCCTCAAGTGCATAATGTATTGTGTATTATTGACCAAGGAAGTCTAATACAATAACGGTTAGTACATTGACCAAGAAAGTTCTTGATACATATTTCCTTATCTAGAGGAAATAAAAAAATTCGATGAGTCCTTGAAGTTATTTTCGATTGGTGTCATCACAAGGATGGTTTCCTGCCTTCAGGTATCAGATGATGATCACTAAGGGCATCAAGTCAATATAGGATTTCTAGCGACCAATAATTAAAAGGTCGATTCTTCAGGATTATCAGAACATCATTTCCTGTAAGGTTTGATAATAATATTATTAAGTGATCTCTTCAGTTATTAGATCGATACAGATATTCTGACAGCCAACTATATTCGATACTGAAGAAGTTTTTATGTTGTCCAAGACTGTAAATAAACGAGAATTTCGTTGATTCCTTGGGGTTATCGGTATTGCTACGAGGATGCTTTTCTGTGGACCAAGCACGTTGAATAATGCAGAAATTTTATGATCTTCGCAAGCAAGGGTTCGGGAACAACTTTCATCATCCCTCAAATTACATTTCAATTATGATTTTGATCAAGGGATTGGTTTTTCTCCTCTAACTAAAAATAACACATGCATCAGGTCGCTCTTGGTATACAGAAGAGAGTGATAGATCATTTGGGCGCTATTGCGATACATGGCTGCCGGGAAAACATAGTATACGGGATAAGATAAATTTGGTATCAGCTATTCGCGTACCATTCTCCTACTACGCGGATTCCCCTTATATACGCTGTCAAGCTTACTGAGCTGTTGCTGCTTATTCTCGGTCAGCGGGAGTCCTTTGAGTTTGAGGGTTGGAGTTGAAACGGGCAAATTTCCGACCAACGCCTGAGGCTAGGCTAGCTAACCACATGGGGAAAAGTCTTACAGGAAGGTAGCCGTCCGGTAGGCGAGACACGGTAGGGATAGGTCCGAGTAAGCGACACCAGGTGCGCAGGACCCTCTCTCCCGCAACCAGCCGTGTGCGTACACGGCATGAGAAGGCGTGCAAGACTCGAAACTGGCACTCCCGGTGGACGACGGGAGACCGAAGTCCACAACCGGACGAACAATCCGAGTAGTTCCGGGTTATCTCGTTGAAGGCTCAATATCCGCTGTTTTGAACCAGGTGGACCATCTCAGGTTACAGGTAGATATCTTTTGAATTCTCTCTTTTCAGCTTACTGGGTACGTTGTCTCAGGCTTCAGATATTTGAATTATTTTATTTTTGTTTTATGCGCTAGTTTTATGAGCTAATCCGAGTACGCTGGGACAGGCTCCGGAAGAATTATTTGCAGATGTTCCAAATCAGTCCGCCTTTCCTCGACTACGGTAGGCAGGGGCCGGAAGGACTTATTTCTTCTAATAAAATGAAATTATTGTATTTGCGAAATGCGCCGAATAAGGGGAACGTATGTGATAAACCCCAATCACTTGAGTCTGAATAGAACAAGCAACGTCGTTATACATTCATTCTGAATAAACAAATATAGTTCGGTAAAACTGTTGTTTTTCAATTTATCTTCTACTTTCTGGGTCCGAAACAAATATCTCTAGGATTGAGGGCTATAATAAAAAACCTGATCAATCCCATCCAAATCCCGAACTCTTTTAAAGTATCATTCTCATGTGACATCTGACATAAATCGAACAAGTTGTCTAAAAAATAATGATTGAACCATAATGAAAATATATTCTACTTGACCTGTCAGCATTATTTAAATGTTCTTTCAGAATAGACACTTCTCTAAATTTAATAGTTGAATCTGCAAGCCCAGAAGATAAGTTTCTCAGAAGAATCTTGCATTTCCCATCCATAGTTGAAATTTCGAATGGGCGGGTTGAAATTTTGGAAAATACTGGGTTTCCCATGAAGTTATCAAGTTTCCAACAAATTCTTTGATTTTGGAACCCGTAAGTATGAAATTCCTATCAGATTGTTGAACTTTCAGCTCAGGACGATGAACTTCCAACCAATAATGAAATAGTAGAATTTTCATATGAAATCAATTCAGAGCAAAAAGTTGATCTTTAAGAAAAATTAACGAATTAATCAGTAAGAATCTTTTTTTAACCAAAAGAGATGAATTCGGAACTAAAAATGTAATTGTTAACTTTTCAATGGAATATAATCAACATTCAAGGAAAAATAGTCGGACTCTTCTCTTGGTTTTCATCCGCTTGGATCACGTTTGAGAAGAAATAGAGAGAAAAGGGGCTTTTCTAGAAAACAGGCGTAAAAAAAAATTCGAAAAAGGGATTAAGAGGGAATTCTGGAAAAATGAGGAAACTCTTTACTCTGCTCCTCTTTGTCATCGTTATTCTTAATTCCATTGGTACATATGGGATGGGAAAAACTTCCGTACAGTGGACGATACAACCTGCATTAGATTAGATCAGATGTTTTGATGATTGAATGTACATTTACACTTTGGCAGAAGAACTATCCACTTTAGGAAGGTTTCGCCTGAATTATTATCATCTTTAGAATGTTAAGGTGCAGAGTCAAGCAGAATTGAACTCAATTTTTGGCTCAAACTAGAAATTCAAAGAAATCTGGCTTTATATTCAGGAAAGCTAATGTTTTTCTTTTTGCAGAATTAAGTACGCAGTCCGATGGACCGTCTCAGTCCAGGGATAAGCCTTATCGACGTAAATCATCAAAAAATAGAGGTGAAATTCTACCATAAGTACATTCAAAGGAATCCTTCTTCCACTCAAGACTCAAAATGATTGTACCAATATCGAGTTGATTCATCAATTATCGATTACAATAAATTTAACGAAACATCCCTCAATTCTAAAATTCAAGAATTATTGTTTAATACCAAATTATTCTCGACGCACACATAAGTTTGTTAATAATTCTTGTTATTCGATTTTGAAACAAATACTGGTAGATAGCTGTAATCGGCGATGGTGACGTACTCTATTTATACAAGATTCACAATGCTACCTTCCATCATTGATCAAACAACAAGTTGTTAATGTTACACAAACGGATTCTTTTATCATACTCTGTTAAGATAATCCCTGTGAATCATTCCGTGTGAATAATGTTCAAAAATGACACAAGGATTTCTTCAATAAGTATATACATTGGGGCGTATCGAAAAAGTAGTTTTTTTTCAGTCGTTTTTGCTACGTATATTAAGTTGCGGCAGCAATTTCAAAGGGGAGGACCCAGACTAGTACTATAATTTTTTGCAATTTTGCTGCTAATTCGTTACGCTAGAATTAATTTTGTCGCTTATGCCTTTTCGGAGATACGCGTTGCCCCCTAGCTTAATATTGAGCTACGGCAGCATCATATGCTATCTCAGGAAAGGGGAGAGATATTGATGTGATCCTTGCGGCTTGTTTTGTTGCTCTTTCGTCACTAATTTGCTACGCAAGAATTAATTTTTTCGCGCATGCCGTTTTTGGGATACGCGTTGCCCCCTTTCTTAATACTAAGCACGCATATTAGGTTGCGGCAGCAATTTCAAAGCGCAGCACCTGGACTAGAACCATAATTTGTTGCTATTTTGTTCCTAATTTGTTACGATAGAAATAATTTTGTCGCTCATGCCGTTCCCGAGATACGCGTTGCCCCCTACCTCAATATTAAGATACGGCACACTATCATATGCTATCTCAAGAACGGAGAGAGATATCGATGTGATCCTGGCGGCTTATTTTGTTGATATTTTGTTGCTTATTTCTTACGCAGGAATTAATTTTGTTGGTCATGTTGTTTCAAGGATACTCGTTGCCCCCTACCTTACATATGTTTACCGTCACTATTACATAACAAAGTTACATTAATAACTATGTTCCTAAAATAATCGAAAAATACTTCTTGACTCATAACGCTGTTCCGAAATTGTTCCAGAATGATTACAGAACAAAGTTATATCATAACACTGTTATATATGTGTTACGGAACTATTACAGAACATGGTTCTTCCATAACATTGTTCCTAAATTGTTCTAAAGTTTCCTTTTACACATATAACGCTGTTCCGGAATCGTTATAGATCCTTGATAGAACATGGTTCTGTAATAGTGTTACAGAACTGCTACATCCACTTGGGGATGACATTACTTGGACCATGAACTAAGCATGTTCATATCCTGTTACAGAAACGGTTCTTTTCTGTTCTAGAACTGTTACATCACAGTTATAGAACTGTGTCCGCTGGGGAGGTAGAGGGCAAAGAGTATCTCTGAAACAACATGATCAAAAAATTAATTCCTGCCTGCCAAATAAGCAACAAAATATCATCAAAATAAGCCGCCAGGATCACATCGATATCTCTCCCCGTTTCTAAGATAGCATGTGATGCTGCCATGGCTTAATATTAAGCTAAGGGGCAACACGTATCTCGGAAACGGCATGAGCGACAAAATTAATTCTAGCGTAACAAATTAGCAACAAAATAGCAACAAATTATGGTACTAGTCCGAGTTCTGCCCTTTAAAATTGCTGCCGTAACTCAATATACGTGTTTTTGCATAGGGCTAAAAAGATTTTGGTGGGTCCCAAAATATCTTCTGTGAAAGATGAGTCCAAAAAAAATATATCTTCATTTCGCGCAATGTATACATGCGAAGTATAGATCCAATCAAACAATTTCCCGTGGTCGCGCATTCATGTTGAAGTTACAAATACTTGTAAAATTCACGAATCTTCGATATTTTCAAGTATTGCAAGCTCAGAAATGGTTATTTCTGATCCGGCTGAGTGAAAGAAAATGTTTATTGTATCCACAATAATGCTTGTTTATCATATATTCGATGAAAAATATATTGTTCCCGTGCATTCATGTACAAGTTACAGATAATTCTAAAATTCAAATCAAAGAATTGTTCAAATTTTTCTTACTTAGTAAGTTGAACTAACTGTCCTCACCGAAAGGGGCGCCTTAGGGTCTTCTCGTTCGATCTGGATCTATATTGAAGATCCGACGGATCCAGGGATGCTTATTTAACATGAATACGCCAAGGAATTTCGTGTTATAGGTCTGTACACAGCCGGTATGAATTTTAACAATATGGATTTTCTTTCACCCAGTCGAATCAGAAATAACCATTTTTGAAATTGCAATACCAACAAATATTGAATTTTTGAATAGTTGTAAATTAAAGGAAGAGCATGAGCACATGGCATTTTTTTATTGGACTTATACTTAACAGGTGTATTTGTGAATGAAAAACAATTATTTTCAGCTTTGCAGAATCAGAAATAATCATCTTTGGGCTTGCAATATCTGAAAATATTGAATATTCCGTGAATTTCTTAATTTTTTTTTAACTTCGAGATGCATACGCGAACACACGACATTCCTTGATTGATTTTTACAAAACAGGTATACATGAAGATACAATATGAATTTTTTCCGATTTGCTGGATCAGAAGTAACCATTTTTGACCTTGCAATACCTAAGGATTTAGGATATTCCGTGAATTTTCCGAATAATTGTAAATTTAACGTGGATGCGAGAACACAGGACATTCTTTTATTTGAGCTATACTTGGCAGGTGAATAAGTGGATACATAATGAATTTTTCCTGCTTAGCCGGATCAGAAATGAACATTTTTGAGCTTTTAATACTTGAAAATATCAAATGTTTCCTGAATTTTCCGAATATCTCTAACTTTGATATAAGTGCGCGAACACAGGAAATTTTTTATTGGATCTATACTTAGCAAGTTTACATATGGCAAAAGTGGGAATTTTTCCCGGCTTAGTCGGATCATAAATAACCATCTTTCAGCTTGGAAGAGTTGAAAATATCAATTTTACAGGAATTATTATGGGACTGATAAGGAACTTTTCAGCCCTGACTGAAAACGATTGTAAAAAAATTCATTTTCTCGATACGCTCTAGTATACATCATAGTGATGAGAAGTTACTAGTTCTTTTTAACTAGTGATTATGCGGACATACTTTTTTTGATGACGAAAGTGAAAATCAAGCTTTGCTTGTATAAGGGTGAAAATTTTCGAACTAATGACACTTTTCTGTTACGCTGAACATACAAATTCATAGTTAAAATTCAGCTATTTTGTTAAAATTTCGTCTTCTGGTCGCGTTGAACCGTTTTCATTTTCAAATGAAAATTTTTTCTCGGCCGGAATTTCAAATATTGCATTTTCTTTAAAGACTTATCTCCTTTGAATGAAACTTCTGCATCAAATTGATTTTTTGGCTTTAGCGAAAAATAAGCTTTTATGAGAACATTTCTTTTGGTTGAACATCAATTTTTTCAATTGGAATCTAACTATTTTATGTTTAGTATAGAAATATATTTTTCTGTTAGTCTTAGGATGTTGTGAATGTCCCAGAAGTAGAAATCTTCATCAGAAAATTTCAGTGAAGCACGTTTTGCAAAGGAAATAAACAATTTTTTGCCTGAATACATTGAAAAAGCGCCTTGTCGTACATGTATATCCGGCGCAAAATGGCGGATTGCAGACCGCTGACGAAGCGGGCGGGAAAGTACTTTACCGCCCGCTACA